>MU117982.1:0-111643 GCA_014904855.1 Thelephora ganbajun | reverse complement strand
AATCCGAAGTTCTTCCCGTAGAAGAGTTCTTGAGACAACAGGAGATCGGTTGCGTAGGCACCAAGTTCAACGACCTTGGCCATTATAGTAATAACGGTGTGTTCTTTGACGTTGAATGGACCAGGATTCAAGGTCCAGACGTACCCAAAGGTGTTGAACTTTGTGGCGGGGAGAACCCATTCGAAGAATCGACCGGTTGGAAGGGCAAGCAACTGCACAACAACACCAGACATGAAAATGGATGGATCTGTGAAGAAAATCAGCAATTTAGATAGCATTCGAACCTGTACGACACTTACAACGTAAGTTGAACAGCTGGTTGAATGCCGGGAGGGCAGCCGAGAAAAAGATACCAATCACCCACCTTGAGGCAGATATTAGTGAATGACGAAACTGGATTCCTTTAGTGATACTTACATCCTGATGGTGTTGACTGGTAGCGATGGATCGTCAACATTGGAAACGGCAGCGCGGACCTCAGGATATGGAGATTCTCTGTACTTGGTGATTAGCGGAGCTTGGTGGTCAAGGTTGGAAGGTAGGCGCACTCGACTTCATCGTCATCAGCGAACTTCAATTTTGAGGCGGAGTGCTCCTTGGATGAGCCGTAGTGGGACTCTCTATCAAACTCGGAGGTGGAATAACCGGTGGTAGAGCCTCTCCGGCCTTTACTCTCGAGCTCGAAGGAGTCGGCGCTCGAAGCGGTTGGTGAAGGAAGACCGTTAACATCGTAGTTGGGGTCGTTCCAATGTTCCTCCATGAGGGAATCGACATCCCGAGGGACGTCTGGGAAGGTCATGCGCTTGCTTTTGGTAGTAGAGGTGGTCGGGAGCGGGGAAGCCGCTGGGGACTCGACCTCGATGGTTAGGTTCTTGCGTGCAACCATAGCGAGCCGATGAGCGGGCGGCGAGAGGGGGGGTGACCTGCAGCTTTAGCCCTGGGCTAGCTGGGAGAAGGGAGGGGGGCGGAGCGGGTGAGTAAGGAAGGTTTTGGGCGACATGGGCCTTTTTGTGCATTGTGGGCCTGCGATTCTCGTAGCTAATTGGTCGATGCTCCTGAATTATTGTCTGTGCAGGGTCCGACGTAAGGATCTAGAAACCGACGTGGGACGAATCGGGATGCTAACCGTCCGTATAGAAATATCCCCTATGAAGACTAGGACAAAAAACAAGATTTCGCTTGGTCCGGAGGAACTGGATGCATGGCAGTAACAAAACGAAAAACGTGGATTACTTATTGTCTTTGCTCGGTCTCAGTTGCGAAGATGACAATAGACGTCGGACAACAAAAGACTTTGGACAGGCGCCCGACCATCCCGCTGATCGCCTGTTCACGTGGTTTATCTTATCCGGAAGCACAATGGTTCCCACGATGGCTCCCTCCGCTAAAAGCCGATTACCGGTATTGCGTTTCTCGCCCACCAGATGAGACAACATGACGAGCACATGGCGTATAGGGGATGTCCCTGGGGATGGACTGTCTTGCTTCGTATCTACCATGTCGAGCACAGTGACAACTACCAAGGCCTTGCAGCTAGTAAAAGATACCGGAAATGAAACCGTCCTGAGCTACCAGGCGGCTCCAGAGTATCGGTTCTCTCATCTTTTGCCGACGTTTTCTCAGGATGGACGCTATCCCCCATTGGAGCTGTTTGACCATGTCGATCCTGGATCCCGGGCTCTCACCCATGAAAATCCCAACGCTTTTCTCGCGAACGCTATTGTCTCAGACCTGACTCCCAGGTTTGGATCAGAGATTCGCGGTGTAAACCTAGCGACATTGAACGCTGAGGGTCGAGACCAACTGGCTTTGTACGTCGCCAGAAGAGGTGTAGTTACATTCAGAGGTCAGGGTGGTTTCATCAACGCACCCGCCGAAAGATATCTCGAGTGGGGAAGGCACTTTGGACGGTAATCAAAAAACCCTCCTTTCGAGGCCACCCTTGGGCTCACCTCACCTTTCCGAAATCTATAGGTTGCACATCCATCCAACATCCGGGCACCCCAGGGAATACCCGGAGCTCCACCTTATTTATCGGGATGGATTCTCAACGTTCAATTACGAGCTAGACCAGAATCTTACATCCACAGTATGGCACAGCGATGTCTCGTACGAGGCGCAACCCCCTGGTGTGATGTGATTGGCTTCGAGTGATATATCAACGATTCACGCGTATCGTTAGGCTTGACGACTTTCTTCCTTGTCGACCAGCCTCCCACCGGTGGAGATACGTTATTCTCCTCTCAAGTCATCACCCTCAAACGCCTTTCGCCATCATTTGTTGCGTTCCTCCGTACGCTCAAGGCACTCCATTCTGGGGTCGAACAGGTTAGGATCTTGACCGCTTCAAACTGCCAGCCGTTTTGAAACGGACATCCAGGCAAATTATTCGCGCTCTGGAAAGCGAGGTGGTGTCGTTCGCCGTGAACCAGTGGAAAATGTTCACCCACTCGTCCGTAAGCATCCTGTCACAGGAGAAGAAGCACTCTACGTCAATCGCCAGTTCACGCGCCGAATTGTGGGGTTGAAGAGGGAAGAATCTGGTAAGTTCGGTTTCGGCTTCCGCGGACTCACATGCTAAGTGAAATTATCCGGAGATGCCATCTTGAACCTCTTGTACAGCCATATCGAGAAGAGTGCGGATTCCCAGGTCAGGCTTAAGTGGGAACCAGGAACTGTTGTCATCTGGGACAACCGGATTACCGCCCACGTACGTAGCATTCATCTTGTCTGACAGGGTCGGCTGATTGGTTGGCCTCATAGACCGCAATTCTTGATTTTGACCTCCCCAACATGAACTGGGTACGTCACGGTGTAAGAATCACACCGCAAGCGGAACAACCTATCCCTGCTCTTGATGAAGGGAAACCGTCTCCTTGATTGTAGAAAGTAGATGTATCGTTCTCTGTAGTTCTGAATGAAAGGATTGTAACACGGCTGCACGTTCAGATAACGGAGATTACGTCCAAGTTCCAGTTGATCGGCGGCAACATTATCACCTCAGAATTGAGCGCTGAGCTGCAACGTCAACGAAATTCCCCCTTCTCTTCAAGACCTGCGGCTTGATCAACCCTGCTCGACCTACGCGGAGCACCGAATACGATGGCACACTCCCCACTTTACCATGTTGTGTTCTGCATGGTCAGTATTATGGTGTTGAAGGAGGTCAACAATATCATCACGGAGCCTTACATGGTGTGTGCCGTCCTGCTGGTCATTTTGATCTCAGACTGAACTTATGTCGTCTGTAGGACGAACCGTTCCACGTACCCCAGGCTCAAGCGTACTGTAACGGCGAATGGACCACTTGGGATCCAAAGATTACCACCCCTCCAGGATTGTGTGTCTTTTCTATCTTACACCCACGCACCCCGTTGGTACTGACCTATATCCAACAGATACGTGTTGAGCGTCATTATAAAACGTCTCATTACCTTCAGATGCAACTTACCTGTCCTGCGGTTGACACCACTGTTGACTTTATTGGCACTCCCATTTGCCCTGACACGTTTGCTCTGTTACCATAAACGCTTGCGGCCTCCGGTCTCATTCTTCACCCCAACTGCGGAATCTGTAGTTCTTTCGGCGTTCCCGGTCGCCTGGTTTTTCGGGTTCTTGTACTACACCGACGTCCCCAGTGTCCTCTTCGTCGTAACCTCGATTATCGCTGCTACGGAATCGAGGCACTGGACTGCCGCCCTCGTAAGTCGCCAGGACGCACACGCAAGGCGGAGGTAAATAATCCGCAAGTTCGGCAGCTCGGGTTGATCAGTTGCACATTTCGCCAAACCAATGTCGTGTGGCTGTTTTATGGGTACATTTCAAGCCAACTGACGTTCCTTCGGTTCCGTCGGGACGGTGCCAGGCTACCTGACCCACCTGCACTCACGGCGTCTCCAGGTGCGAGGGACTTTTGCCCTAACCCAGAACCTTTTTTACCGTTCACTTCTGAGATGTAGGTGATCTCATAAGGATTGCCTCGAGCGCCCCCAAGATCGTCCTAGGCGTGCTTCCTTCCTTTGTACCATACTTTGTCGACGCCACGCTCTTTGCACTCTTCGTCAAATGGAACGGGGGGATCGTCTTGGGTCAGTGGTTCACATGTTCATATCGCGAGGATCTTAGCTGATACAGAATCTAGGCGATAAGGCAAATCACATTCCGGCCTTTCACGTCCCCCAGATCTATTACTTTATCGCGTTTTCTACCATCATGGGATGGCCGGCTCTCATTTCTGGGAAAGAAGGTCTAGGGCCTTTGATACACGGTACTGTCGCAAGGATGTGGGGTAGCAAAAGGTCTGTCTCCCGTCCACCCTTTGTATCACGATACCCACCCTACACCTAGGCGAAGTACCGTGACGCTAGTGTTAGTCCTCCTGATGGCATTCACTGTCCATCGTTATACGTGAGTGTATACGATTACATCGATGACGATGGACTACTCAAGTTAGTAGTATTCACCACCCATTCCTGTTGTCCGATAACCGTCATTACACGTTCTACGTTTGGCGGAGGATTTTCATGTTACACCCTGTTGTACCGTACCTCCTGATCCCCGGTTATTTGGCGTGCGGATGGGCCTGGTTCCTCCGGATTGGTGTGTCAAAACCTCAACCCTGATTGCTTCTCAAAGGGACTAAAAGTGAAGTAGGTGCCGATCAAACCCTATTGCAGGCCTTGCTGTTGCCTGTGTGCGTCCTGCCGGTTCTCCTTCCAACGCCATTGCTGGAACCTCGGTATTTCCTCGTTCCGTACCTTTTGCTGAGAGCGCAGGTGGTGGATGTTTCGGGGTGGGGACTGGTGTTAGAGGGGGTGTGGTATACCCTCATCAATGCTGTTACAATGTGGGTATTTCTATATCGCGAAAGAGGAGGGATTAGATTCATGTGGTAGTGTTGCTTCCGGTCACGTGTCATAAATAAAGTGTCCGTCGGCGTCTTCCGAGAGTCCGATCAAACACTCAAAGCTGCAGGTCGCCCATCCCCACCAACGTCCATCACGGTCGCCCAACAGGCTCAACCAGTAAGTTCGAGCTCACCCTCTGCGTATTTTGGGCTCGACAATTCTGAAAGTGGCGTCCAGCACACGATGCCGACGGCCGAACCAACGATCTCCAGTGGCGCCGTGCGCCCGACGAAACCACCCACGAAAATCAAACACTCTATCACCCTCTCTTCGGTTGGCAAAGCTTTGGCAGATGTTATGAACAAAGACAACGCAAAGAATGGCACTCTTGAGAAGCCGACCAAGAAGTCTAAAGAGCCAAAAGACGCACCAGTTATTCGGTCGAGCTCGAGAGCACGAATGTCGATCGACGTTGTCCCGTCATCTGGCCGAGGAGGTTCGCTAGAAATGGCGCCTGTCGCTTCTCGCACTCGGGGAGCTTTGAAGGCTGCTTTTGGTCATTCTGAGGTCAAGCCATCCCAAACGGAGACAGGAAACACATCCCGTGTCTCACTATCCAGAGCGTCAAGTTTCAAACCCAAGTCCACCGGGACTACATTGCCCAAATACCGACCTAGTTCAACCGAACCCTCCTCGAAGAACCCCTCGCTCACCAAGTTCACCAACACTAGGAAATCTGGGAGCACCTCTTCGGACAAGAGCTCACAGTCACCATCACCAGCACCTTCGGATTTCCCACGTCGATCTATCAGTCCTCACAAGCGTTTGGTCAAACATAATCGTGCATCTTCTGAGATACCTCAGTCGACAACAAAGAAGGAGAGCGCCTTTACTACCAAGACAAAGTCCAAGGTCTCTCCTAATAAGACACCATCCGGTCCGCCTCCCTCCAAATCCGCCAACACCTCTGCCACCTTATCCCCTCCCCAACCGGCCACACGACCCCCCTCTTCCGCACCTGTACACAATGTCACTTCCACACCGACGAGGTTACGAAAGTTTGCAGGTTTTGGGTTCGATTCCCCATCGAAACAACAACCTCCTGTCCATGTTACTTTACAGGGCTCTCCTATTACGAAGGGTTCCAGCCAGGATACTACTGCCAGTAGCTCAGAGAACATTTCAGTTTCCCGTAACACTCTGGACGACAGTCACGACAGCATCGATGTAGAATTCATGCTTGGAGTTGCTACATCTCCATCTGCTCCCACACCCGCCATTCCCCGGATTCGAGTGCCCAGGAAGAAGCCTAACAAAGAGGAGCCCACCACCCCCACCCGATCGAATGACTTGCCCACCCGGGCAAATCTCTCCTACTTATCTCCTCTGCCAAATGGTAGCCCACCGTCTCTCAGACCCAAGCAGAAGAAACCCGGAAATGACCGAGGCTCACTTTTATCTTGGGAACAATTGGCCGCAGCCAACAACTCGGCGGACGATGACGTGGACATCTCGTATATGCTCTCAGAGATTCCTGCTCCATTCATGCCGGGAGTTCTCTCACCAGCACCGAGCACTATCATGGAACTTCCAGACAGTCCTGGCCTTAGCACGGTCTCTCTTTCTCCGATCGGTTACGGCTCAATTTCACGAGTTTTGTTGCCGGACGTCACACCTTCGCCGGCCCCCCTACGCCTGGAGATGGAACGGTCTGTTTCTTCTGGAGCGTCCGAGGCTGCCACGAATACGATGTTACGACTTCAATTGGCGCAACAGGAGCACATGTCGAAGGAGAGGCTGGATCGCATCCAAAGCCTCGAGAAACAGTTACATTACGAGAGGGAAGCTCATGAGAAATCTGCCAGGGAACTCGCCCAGCAGGTTACAGAGGTCGACACTGGACTCCGGGCCCATATCGAAGCGACTGAACGTAAGATAGCCGAACGCGATGCGCAGATCGTTACGTTGCAGGGACAACTGAAACAGTTGAGCGACTCGAAGAAGCATGAGCTGAACCAGGCGGTCGAGCAGACGAGGGTGCAAGCTGCAATGACGTTCTCGAACAACCTACAGATGCTGCGTATGAAGTGGGAGGCGGCGGCTGCCGGTCAGCAAGCCGCGGGTTCGTGGTCGACCGTCGCCTCTCTCTCCGGTGGTCAACTCGAGCTTATCAAAGCTAACAGGGAGATGTTAGCCACTCTCCTGTTGGGGCTGGATCACAACCTCGATTCTTTACGAGCGTAGGTGCAGTCCTGTTGAATTGTTCCATCTCAACTTCCTCTGTTCGTATTCCTTTTCTTCTCTTTGGTTTTGAAGCCATGTTTTAATACGCGCCCTCATATTCTATCCCTTCTTTCGTCGTTATTATCTTTTCATGCAGTTCAGTTCTTCTATGTTCTCCTGCCCGTTTCGTGCATGTATCCAGACCTCGCTGAAATCACCCTCAAGCTATGTCCACCTGTGCGCACAATCTACGATCTATTATATCTGTACAGTACATATGTAGATAGAGTTATAATGATATCACGATTGTAACGACGATCACGACCTCGGGAGGGCAGTTTCGATGGCATCCAGAAGGCAACCATGCTGTTGGTCTTGGGTAATCTGCGAGAGATATTCGGTTATGGACACACGAATGTTCTCTGGGCTGGGAGAGCGTCAGCGTGGTGGCTCTGGGTGTACGGGATAAAATACGCACTTGAAAGGTCCTATCGCCACTTCGACCGTACAGTTTGTCCTCTTCGAGGCCATCGGCCAGTGCGCAAAAACCCCAAAACCAAACAAGAAGTTTATCAAGATTTTTGATCGCACCGTGAGGTCGACGACCTTGACCGTGGCTTTAAAGGAAGGTACTGTAGCGAGCACGGCGCTGGTACTGGACGTGGAAGCGTTCAAGTCCTCGCCGGTGCCGTCTTGGGGTATAATCTCGATCGCAACGGGGTATTTCGTCTCGATGATGTTGAGTTGCGTTCGGAGTTGGACTATGGATGTCCAGTAGTCGCTCAAGAAAGTCACGATCTGTTTTGTTTCAGCGACCTTTCGAGAGGGTATCTATCAAGAAAGTCCACTTACTTCGCGGTTCGTCGTTGCGTCCCCCATACTTCGAACCCACTTTACAGCAGTCTGGAGAGTGAGGTCGCTGAGGGTAGGGAAAGGGTCCCGTCTCTTCCCGGGTAGCGGCAATCGGTCTATTGTAACCCTCGATACGATGGGGACGAAATTGACACAGGGTATCAACACGGAAAACCTCCCGGCGTAGAGGAACTGAGCCATCCCTGCACCGATCTTTGTCGCCTTCCAGAGGTGGAGATCGTGCAACCCCTCAAGTTTGTCTGGATGGGGTATAAAAAACAGTTGAATGGGTGTAGGGCGGGAAGGCAACCACCAGAACGTACCTTTGAGTCTGAAGACCTCCTCTTTGGTGCTGCTGTTCTGGATTTGAATAATCCTCTCGCACTCCGCGATAGCGTTCTGGGCCTCCTTTTGCTCTTCGTCGAGTTCTGCACACCGTATATTCGACCTCTCGAGTTTAGCCATGGCCTCGGACACATCTGTTCGATAAACATCTAATTCGGCGCTGAACGAAAAAGGGGGTCAGATGCAATACGGATATTAAGTTTAACTGATTATACCTTTGCTCTGCCAGCGATGTTTTCAGCTCGTTCAAGTATTGTTGATCACAACTCTCGATCTCCGTAACCTCTTCTTCGTCCTTCTTCAACTCTGCCATCACCTCCCCGTATTCCTGTCGTAGGGTCACTAAGAGGTCATGGCTTTCCTTGTTGATTCGTTCCAGGAAAGTTGCGTCCTAATAGCACACTCAGAACGATATCCTCAGTACGTGGCGAGAAGGGATAGCTTACCACCGCAAGTTGGTTGAACCCAGCCTCCGCGGTAACGAGAAGTTCATTAACCCAATGGAACTTCCAATCATACCATTGAGACCGTACTTGTGCCTTCTCGTTCACCCTCAGCAAGTTCAAATGAGGCTGCACATAAGAGTGAGGGGAGGTTTCGACTCCATAAAGACCAGGCTACCCACGAGCAGGGCTTCCTTAAACGAATCGTCACTTTCCACGAACTCTCTAAATAAATCAGGAGTATCCTTCTTTACGTCTTCCTCTGCCTTCTGATAGAATTCCTTGAAGGCCTCGATCCGCTCTTGCAAATCCTTTGAGACCTCGTCGTACAGTGTCCAATGGGGTAGGTCCACAAACATCGCCACAACGTAATCCGCGAGGGGGATATCCTGGACGTGGTCAGAGGTTGCCGAAGAAGCCAGGAGGGATGGATGGATTGATGACCTCCGCGGAGCTACAAGGTGTTCCATAAACTCCGTGCCAGTCATTGCAAGGAATTGTTCGATTGAAATGCAGATCTACAGTGTGTGAGCACCAATTTGAATATGCTATCCACTTCTGGACCCACCTCTTCAGCGGACTCTGGGCCACTAGCCATAGTAACTTCATCCCTCCACCGACCGGTTGCATCATCGTCCTCGGGAGGAGTGATTTCGATTCCCGGTGGTTCCTCTCTCGATTCTTGTGCATCTTCCTCAGAAGATACTACGGGATTTTTGGCTCTTAGTGGGGGAGAAGGTGATCTCGACGGAGGTAATTGGGCGGGCTCTGGAGCTTCGTCATCCTGTTCGAGTTCCATGTCTTCCTCATCTTGAGGCTCTCCTACACCAGTAGAGACCGGAGGTTGGGATACCGGCTCCTCTGCTCCAGGAGGGAGAGAACTTGCTTTTTTCGATGGACTGGGGAGATCCCCTGGTGCGCCCTTCCTCCCCATGACCGGAGCAGGCACGCGCGTACCAAAAGCGAGCACCGTTGGCCCAGTGGTGCTCAGTTTCTGACCATGGGTGAACGAAGCAGAGGTTCTTCGCAGACCAGAAACAGAGGACGTGCGGCCCCGGACCGGGAAACCAGGTTTCCGTGGGCTGGGGGTAAGCCCAGCTTTCTTCCCGGGGCTAGAAGGTGTCGGTGTCGTACCCTTTGAAAGAGACTCCTCTGGAGGAGCAGAAGAAGCGCGTGATGCGGAAGGGGCTGTGAGATGGGAGGTAGCTTGTCTCTTCCCGGGAGTAGGACGCTCTTCAATCGGCTGTTCGGTTTCAGTGATGGGTCGCTTCTGGGGTTGAGCGTCCGTAGTCACGGCCGAAGCCGTTGTAGGCACATTCGGCTTGACCGAGGGCTTCTGCAGAGAGAATACAGATTGTCTCTCGAGTGGCCGCGGTTTGAAGACGTTACCGGCACTGAACGGTGTTGTTTTGGGGGTTTCTGTGGTCGGAGGTTTGAAAACTGGTTGGACGGGTTGGATGGAGGTAGGTTTCTGGAATATACGGGGAGGCTTTGTCGAAATGGAAGAAGAAACTTTGGATAAGTCGGGATAGATCGATGGGGATTGGTTTTCCTGCGGTAAGACAACGGGTAGCTTGATCTGCTCGTCTGTGTCGTGGGTCTGACTGCTACTATACTCGGAGGTCGATTCTTGACTTGGATCGATGAATGTACCCGAGCTGGCACGACGGAGCATGCCAGTAATGTCCACCGTCCTGTCCGCATTCGCAAAGTCAGCGGGATCTTGGGTGAAACTATCACTCTCCGTGCTCGCAAAGCTATGGTTTTCTCCCGCCAGGCCATCACCACTGAGTCCAAGGGAATCTCTTGCGACTATCAATCTTGAAATGGCATCCTCCAATTCATTGGGCTCCGTATCCTCATCTTCCGATATCGAGTCGTTTGCTCCCGCGTGAGTCACAGCGCGTAAAGCATGCCATTCTTCCGGGGGTGGTTCGGGTTTCCGTAGAGGTTGGCCAAGCGGTACGGTAAAGTCCATGTGTGAACGATCATCCTCGCTCTCCCCGACCTCTGAAACACTCCTATCCTGTTCTGCCTCTTCTGGAGGTGCCAAAGACTGCCTATGCATGGAGGACCGCCGTCTGAGAGCGACAGACTGCCGACGAACAATCTCCGTCATATCCATGTCGTCTTCATCGTAGCCCACCTCATTGTCGGAGCCGTCCCAACCTTCGTCGGTTAGTCTGAGTTCATCGGTCAAAGTTATGATCTTCGTCGTATCGAGTTCCATGGATTCCTCCCCGGCACTAACATCAGTGCCAAAAGAGCGTCGTAAAGAGCTTCTACGTCGAGGGCGAAATTTGCTGGCCCCAGGATACGCATTCTCGTCGTTAACAACTGGTGGTGGTTGGTTGGCTTCCTTTTCTGGATCTTGCTCGGGAGAGCTCGGAACTGATCCTTCAGAGCTTCTGTGGTCTTTATCGTATAAACGAACCTGGGACTTCTCAGCAAACGATACGCGACGTTGAATCATTGTGAGATCCATAGGTTGAGTTATATCATCTGGTGCGACAGAGGGTCGTTTGAGAATGGATTTACGTGGCTTCTGGTGCGTTAAAGTGAGTACAATTTTAAATAGAGAGCAGAGGTTACGCACCAGCGACCGTCGAGACCTCGATAAGGGACTGAGTTTATCCCCTGGAGCGATACTGTATGCTCGCCGCCGGCCACTCTTGGACTGTGAATCGCCCATATTCAAGACAGCGATGGACCTACGCCTGGCCGGCGAGTATTTTGGCGAAGAAACCATGCTTGAAGAACCAAGAGGGAGAGAGATCAAGAAGAGTTCAATACGAGCGGTGGCGCTTTCTCAAAACAAACAGAACGTGATCTGCCAGGGACGCGTCGCGTCGTGATTGACACACGTCCGCCCATCCGCCAAACTAAGTACATAATATGGCCTCACGCTTACCGAAGCCCGCCACATCGACCGCGACGATGACTACAAGAGCGACACGCTCAAAGACGACCACCCCCACCGATCCGGCCCCGGCGACGACTACTCGCGCAACGAGAACGGCGGCGATGAAACCGAGAGAGCCGCCAGCGCCGGTGAAGAAGACTGTAACACGAAAAGTGACCAAGACTACGAAGGATGGCGAGGGATCTCTCGACCCGGATTCTGCAACAACGAAGAAAGCACCCGCTGCTACCTCGAAGCAAACCAACAGGTCACAACCAATCGTCGTTCCCCATGATCACGATATCGAACCCATAAAGGTTGGTTTCCTTCAGATTAGCCTGCACCTCGTATCTCAACGAATGGTTTCTCAGGCATTCCTTCGTATCCGTCCCTACATAGGCGATGATACTCCCTCAGATAAACCATACCTCGAACAGCTGTCAGACTCATCAGTACGGATGTTGGATCCGGCAGGACCTTCAGCGAACCCACCGCGATATCGCCTTTCGGCCGTCTCACAAACCTCCACCTATTCCTTCTCTCATATCTTCCCCCCTACCACCCTCCAATCAGACTTCTTCACGAGAACAACATTGCCACTCGTTCAGGACTTGCTCCAAGGTCAGAATGCCCTGCTGTTTACTTATGGCGTCACGAACTCTGGGAAGACGTACACCGTACAAGGAGGCAGCGATCCTTCCTCAGCTGGTATCCTGCCCAGGACACTGGATGTAATATTCAATAGTGTTGGTCATTTACAGAGCGACAACAAAGTAAGTAATATGGCGATTTTCTTCATGTCCCTTACGGATCCGATAATTTAGTATGGCCCAGTCCGTCTGCAAGGTGTAGAAGCTGCGGACCCTTCATCGGATGCCAACAACATCCAATCAGTATCTAAACTCAGACAAGACCCCACGCTCGCCCAAGTCCTACAGGACGAGCTGGAGGGCGAAGATTTGGATACAGCAGTGGATTCCACGGTTCTCAAGGTCGACAGAAACTACACGCATTCAGTATGGCTCTCCTATGCGGAGGTTTACAACGAGAAGGTCTACGACTTGCTTGCAGACACTTCCTCCTTGAAGGCGGGTACCAAGGCCGGTCCTTCGACTCTGCTTCTGGCACGAAAGGCGTTGGCCATCAAACCGAGCCCTTCTTCCGACTGGGAAGGGTCACAGAACACCGGTAAATACGTTGCTGGACTCCGCCAGATCAGAGTCCACTCCGCCACTCAAGCAAAGGAGATCCTGAAGCTTGGTCAATTACATCGAAAGGTGTTTGGAACTTTGGCGAACAGCCAGAGCAGCAGAAGTCATGCTCTCGTCACGGTTAAACTTCTGCGTTGTCATCGAGGAGACTATCACGTACGTTGTTGCGTTCATCAAGTGCCGATCCCAGGGCTAACCCCAATTGTTTCAGGATCCCTCGAACATACAGACCTCGAGATTTACACTGGTAGACCTCGCAGGTTCAGAACGAACGAAAAATACACATACATCTGGAGAGCGACTAAAAGAGGCGGGGTCCATTAACAAGTCGCTCATGGTTCTCGGTCAATGTATGGAGGTTATGCGAGCTAACCAAAAACGGGTGGCCCAAAGCCTGGCCAACGCAGGACGCGTTGATACGCGGGATGTAAAGAAGACCTTGGCCGTTGTCCCCTTCAGGCACAGTAAACTCACCGAGATTCTTATGGACTATTTCATTGGAGACGGTCGAGTGGTAAATCTGATGACTTGTTATTCCCTTACCCACGAAGCTCACCAGTATTTTCAGGTCATGATCGTCAATGTGAACCCATACGACACAGGTTTTGATGAGAACTCGCATGTGATGAAGTTCGCTTCGTTAGCTCGCGAGGTTACTACAACACGCAAACCCGCACCGCCCGCGAAGAAGGGGTCTTCTCTTGCCAACTCTACCCTACAACCAAGCGAGCAACGCCGCAGAAAGGTCACCATCTCAATGGGGAAACCAGGGCGTCAAAGCTCTGCTCTGCTCGAAGTCTTGGAAGGTGAGAACCTATGGAAAGAATGCCACGAGTCAGTAGTTCAACGCTTGTTACAGAGGACGAAGATGCGGATGACCTCGACGACACGGACGAGGACTTCGAACTAAATAGGGCGTTTGTCAGCGCCTTGTTCGACGAGATCGATGACCTCCGCATGCGGGTACGCATTCCACACTCCTAGTCCGTGTCTCCATTTATCAGATCATGTCAGTTGTTTGAAGCAGAGATGCGTTGCGCCATTACTGAGGCGGAAACCCGCGAGGAAGTCATGGAGGAGATGGAGGAAAGGATGAGGAACATGGAGAAGATGTATCTGAAACGCATCACGGATGAAGTTAAGATGAATGAGAGGAAGACGGATGCCAAGATTGACATGCTACACCGAACTGGTCTCCTAGGTAGCGGGAGAACAACCGAGGAGGAGGGGGAGGAGGAATACGTGAGTAATGCATATGCATCTGCCGTGACTACATCCTCTCAACGTATCGTAGAGTGAAAAGGAGAATCACGCTCCCGATTACGTGTCTCAAGACGATGAGTACGAATACGAGGAACGGGCTCCCTCCCCTCTGGACCGCAAGTCCATCCTGGATCGGTCACAACACTTGCCTCCAAGTGTGAAGAAAGCGCAGTGGAAACCCGCTAAAGATGATATGGATGTGGCGGTGGACATGTCGCCCGACGTACCCACTCAGATGGACGTCGACGAGGAGGAAGAGGAGCCCACGCCACCAAGATTAACGAAGAAAAAGCAGCTCTCTCGAGCACCATCTCCCATCTTCGAAGCCGACGTGAAACGAACCCGTGCCAGCTCCAGTCAGCCGCAGACCAAGAGCAAGGCCAAATCCAAGCCACAGCCGGCACCTAGCAGGACTACGCGTAACACGCGTTCTTCGAAGGTTCAGGATGCGGAACCGACGTCTGAGGATTCAATGCCGTCCGATTCTTCAGAACCTCCGCCAGCTCGGAAGGCTGCGCAGGGTTCGAAAAAGAAGCGGTAAGATCTTGTGTTAGAAAATTGGTCGCCAAGACCGCGTCCAAACAGGTCCTCATGCTTAATTTCAGGGTCATCAACACGAAAAGGAAGTAGTCCGAGGCGCATGTGTGGGTTGACGCCGTCCACGATATACGACGATACCCGTGGCATACTAGAACATGGAACTCCTGTACTAACGATAGCTTCACACTTGACCTTTCTTGCATTGCTTGCTGTCATCGATCCTTCAACCATCAGGAGTGGATGCTCGTTCTTTTGAAGTTGGGTGACCGGAGTCGACTCCTAGGCGCGAGTGGCCGATCAAAACCGCTTCGACCGCCGCCACTGACCCTCGGCAATGTTAACTTACTGTACCCGTTCGGGACATCAGATGACTCTTGTGTCCACACGTTCCAGAGGTTCTCGGACACTACCTCCAATCACCTGCAAGTCCCATGCTCCGAACGTTCAGCGCCCAACAGTGGCCGACGTCATGGCTAATCCCCATGACCGTAAGGGAGGGGTCTTGATACTTAGTTTAATTCAGGATCCCACGTAATGGCCTTTGCTGAGGACTGAGGGAGTTTGTGCAATCCCCTGCTTTTACTTAACATCTGCGACGGAAATTACCTTTAGTAGCCAGAGTTTCGAATGGTGGGTTGGACGTAATTGGTCTCATGGGAAGGGTTGTACATTACTCGGCACTAACTACTTCAAGTTGAGTAGGAACCAAGTCGTGGGAGAGTTGAGCGCTTGAGCGTCGGCTTCTCTCTCGCTGCTTTGCTTGCTGGCGCTGTTGATCATCACTATAAAACCCCCCTGGGTTTAGGGATCATTTCTTGTGTGCTTTTCTCTCCGCTCTCAGCTATATCAAGCCCGAATCCCGCCACGCTTGCGCTCTTCAAATAACCAACGACTCTGATCATGACCCGCTTCCTTAAAGCCACCACTTTGGTCGTGCTGACCGCGTCAGCTGTGACGTCTGTCTTTGGATCCCCTCTTGGGGAGAATAGCCTGGTTGCCAGACAGGATCCCCAGAATATCGTTTATGTCACAGATGCGGACAGGTTCTGGTGAGTCGACCGTGTGTTCCTGCCCAAACTACTGATGCATTGCCTGACTGTTTTTGAATCAAGTATGATTATGCCGAGGTACCCACACACCAACATTGGCGACAGCGAATATCCGTAAGCCTCCCCTTGACGGATATCAAAACCAGTCCACGAATCCTGACCCTCGATCGTGATCAAGTGGTGGAACGCAAACATACTGTTCGCCCGACGGGAGATACTCTTCTGACCAAGGCGAGCTTCCTCCGGACTTCTGGAGGAGCGTCGAGCTCAATACCGGAACGGGACCCACCGGAGCACGTTACGCCCAACGTGAGTTACTCTGGCCCTCTCCTTCACTGCCCCGGGAACTGATTCAATACGACCTCTGATTTACAGTCACTGGGTGTATTCGTCCCGAGACTTCTAGCCAACTGAACCCCAGCGATGCAGGAGGCCAATACGATTCCAGCGGGGGTGTTGACGGAAATGGGAACCCCCAAGGAAGCATCTGTTTGGGATACAATCACTACGTTGAGCTCGTCGAACCTCTTGGTCCTCGCGCTTGCATCAAGTGCTGCGACGACCCACAGGATTGTCCCACTAACCTAGACACGCAAGGCTGCCCTACGGTCATCCCCGGAAATTATTTTGACTGCCTCTATAACAACTGATGGACTCATCAGGACGGACCAAAACATTACCTATCACGGACTGTTTTTTTTTCACTGGACGATTTTTTAGTTCATGTAATCACGACTCTGAACCCATACACTCGTAGTGAACAACCTATAATACACCCCGTTTTCGATTGCACAGAATGATGATGGAGCCCTGTCCCCTGCGTTTCCCCACAAGCGCACATGGTGACCGCAAAGCAAAAGAACACTTCGATCAGTTCGCGCCCTCCAAGTCGCCGCATCACAGAGCCGGGAGACCGCATAAGTGTTGTCATGATTCCAACACCAGACTTATCTCACCTAACACGAAAAGACTATGATCTAGTCTACGAACCAGCAGGTACGAAACAAACACACACACACCCCATCCGAAAAACCGTACCTCACATCCTCCGTATTTGTATCCGACGGGTAGAAGATACATTCATCCTTCTTGATGCCTTAGAACAGGATGCAGATGAGCTGAAGAAGCTCCAGCCGTCTGTTTGTCTCGAAGTGGGGTAGGTAATTCCACCTCTTCGGCGGTCAATTCCTGATTGAAGAACCGCCAGCCGATTAGACCTGGCTCTGGATGCGTGTCCGCGTTCCTAGCCTCAATATTGGGGCAATCCTCCCGTGAGTTCCCCAATCTTCAGGCACAAACAATCGTTACCTCCCTTACACCCTTCCGTTAGTTTACCTCGCAACGGACATCAACCCTCACGCCTGTCGGTGCACGATCGCCACAGCGCGGAGAAACAAGGTAATAATCCATCAACCCTAACAACGCACCTCACCTATCGTTCGACAACTCTCTAGTCTGAGGTAGACGTGATACACACCTCATTGACAGGCCCGCTATCAACCCGTCTTCGCAATTCGGTCGACGTATTGATTTTCAACCCTCCATACGTACCCACCGAACCGGAAGAATCCCAACGGGGGCAGGAACACGGACAGATATCCAGTTCGTGGGCCGGTGGCTTCGATGGAATGGAGGTCACGAATAAGTTTCTCTGCGAATTCGAGGTCAGGAATGATCTCCGTCTTCGCCTGTATAATCCGAATCCGATCCCTCTGATCGTTCGTTTGATCCCTCCCGTAGGCCGTCTTATCCGCGGATGGAAGGTTCTACCTTGTCGCGATAAAACAGAACAATATTCCAGGGATCTCGCAGAGGTTGTCGAAATGCGGGATGACTACCGAGGTCATTTTGCAACGGCGGGCAGGCAGGGAACATTTGTTCGTGTTGCGAATATCCAGAGACCGTACATCGTAAATACAAAAATCGCATTTAAGAATCGGAGATGCGGAAATGATGTGTGGAATCATACATGTAACGGAAGGCAAGGAGAAATATGACAAGAAAGACACAAGAACAATATTATACAATGCACTATTAAATTGTCCGTGAAGAAGTGTTTGCGGATATCGGGGTTGGAACGGGCAAAGCAGTAAACATAGAAATAAAGAGAACCCAAGAATGCCACCACAGAAGGGCCCGTGTTCATAGTCTAAGAATCATCACCACCGGCTCCAGGACGCTTGTTTCGTAGGCTGAACCTGGAAGGCGAAGTCATGGCCTTGGTATTCACAGCGTCGGCAAGAGAGTAGAATGAGCCTCCACGTGGAAGATGGTGATAGCCATCTTGGCTGTAGTCCAATCGAACCTTTAGCAACCCCTGCCCTTCGTTAAGTTGGACGAGGACTTCGGAGGAGTGGATGCCATTAGCGGGGTTGAGATGACGCCAAACCTAACAAACGGCGTTAGATACACGATCACTCGACGGAAAGAAAAAAAAATGCACGTCAATCTCCCCAGCTCCCAACAATTTGTCCCTGCCAATGGTCTTGTAGTCGTGTACCCAGGCCTGGATCCTCGACTGGTTGGAGCTGATCACGAAAGCGCATTGTTCATTCCTGAAAGCCAATGGTGTTCAGAATGGAAGCGTTCAAAAACGTACAAAAAACGCATTACCAGCTACACTCAGAGCTCGTCGACTTGGGACGGTGAGAAGTCTTGTGCTCCTTTTCCCCAGACTTCAAGATCACATAAGGTTTGAGACCGTCTCCGCTTGGGTTGTAATCTTTCGCCTCGAGGACAGTAACCTTCACGATTCCGGGCTCAGTGAGATGTCCACTCGCATATCCAACAGCACCGGATATACCCTGGCCGGGTGGAGTAAACACATTCTCGCCGATACCGATGCCGTCAGCACCGATCGGCTGGGAGGCCTGACCAGTTCCGATTTCCGCGACATCAATAATGCTCCCCTCGTCTGAGCTATGGTTACCTCCCCGTCCGAAGGCACGCGTAACACCGTGGAAGACACCCTTCCCTGCTTGGAGAGGCAAAGAACCGACCTGGGTCATGGCCCTACCGGCGGTAGAGAAAGTGGAAGTCTTTGAACGAGATTTCACGATGATCTCCGGTTGGAAGTTTAGATGTACGCGAACCCAGCCCTTCTCTCCGTGCTTTTCGAGACTCAAGGGGAGGGTCTTCTCCACACCCTGGAAAGGCTCTATTTCTTCGAGGTTGATCTTGGCGATCCCCAAGCTTTTAGCCTGCTCAATCTGGTTCCAGTCAAAGACTTCAAGGTGGAAGTCTGCCGCAACGCGAGAGGGCTGAAGTGATCGCAGTCAGCGAACAGACGTTCCCGATATACAGAAGTGAAACTTACGATCATGGCAGCAAATGTTTCATTCCATTCAGGACTGAGTGTCTTCTTCTTCGTCTGAGACTTGAAAACCTTCTGGCCATTGAGAGTGAAGACAACGAAGGGGTCGGATTTACCTGAACCGATGAAATAAGTCAGGGTAAGCGACGTTCAAAAGGGAAAGAACACACCGCTTCGATCCGCACCAATGATGTCTCCACCGTTGAGGAGTTGGACTTGGAGAACACCCTGATCTGAAAGGGGGCTTAGTCGTACGTGGGGAGAGAGGGACGTCCCGCTCACTGTTAATGCTTTCCCTCGGTTCCAACTTGATGGGAACAGGGATGTAGCGAGCCTCCAATTCTACGGTTCCCATAGACTTTCCATCTGAATCGAACAGGGTTCGCTTGACAGTGCCATTCTGTCGAGACGTGTCAAACCAACCCCGAATGTAGACCACGAAGAGACATTGAACGAACCATAGCTTCCTGGAGGAATTTCTTCGCGTCCTCCTTCCACTCAGCAATAATATCGTCCCTCGTTCCTTCATCGGCCTCGTTGAACCTCAACCAGACGCGGCCGAAATCCAACTCCTTAATGAACCCTTCGCCAGTGTAATCCCAAGTCACGTTGCGACTACGAGCCATGGAGGTGGTGAACGCGGGCCAGTATGCATCATCCAACAAAACCTCAAGACGAGCTTTCCTCGTCAACTGTGCAGTAGTAATGTTGAAGACAATAATACCGGATTCTAAAGCAACAGTAAGGGTTTTAATGATGATAGGGAGTATCTGGGCTTACGGTGTTGCATTAACTCCTCCTTGGACAATACAACGCCCTTTCCGGACCCCGCTTTCTCATTAGCAACCGGTGGGTCGATGATTGGATGGGTATCGAAATCGCCATCTGCCGTAAGCGCAGTGTCCGTAGATCCCTTTTCCTTCACATGATTCTCACTGCTCTTCACACCAAGAGGTCCACGAGTTGTGATGCCGGCAGGGACAGATTCGGCCTCGACATCCGAAGATGAGATTGAACCTCCATCTCCGTTGGCGATGCTGCTAGCATCGCCATTAGGACGGCTGATAGCATGTTGAATATCGTTACCGCCGGTACTGAATTTGAAGTTCTTGAGGGCGAGAGCTGGGATAAACTCGGCCTCGTAGTGAAGCTGCCCTTTGAAAATTCCCTTTTCAAGCTTGAGGTCCGCAGCCTCGACCTTCTTCCCGGTTGACCGGTAGGGGTATTCTTCGGAGTCCACCTCTATGGCAAGTTCGTTGGGGCACAGTTCCGTGTATCCCAAGGTACGGTCCTTTGTGACGTGCTGGTAGTCCATACATTCCAGGAACAGCGTCTCCTTCATAGAGTGAACTACAGAGGAGTATTAGTGACTTTATCATGGGAAATGAACAGCTTCCTACCAGGAACGTAGATGATCTGATCCCAGACAGGGTTGAGGTCTGAGCAAATGATTTAGTTTCTTGACCTCCTAGTGAAAGTTCCAACCTACTGTTGTTGATGACCTCAGTTCGAGCTTCAATCACGTTATTGACGAGGACGCGGACGTATGGATCACTCTAATAATACCGTGAGTACTCTGGCAAAGTTCAACTTTGGGGATGAGACAAACCTTGCCACCCAAGGCGGCCTCGACGTTCCTATAATCCCGGTCAGAAACCACGGAGATGGATCGTCCAGGATCGTACTCACTTGACATCCGTTGCCTTCTTCAACCACAATCTGACCACACCAATGGGCGGTACATACCGATCCACCCCGTGCAAGCTCAAGTCAAGCGGCTTCCACTCAGTCGACAGCCTGATCCTGCCAGAATTGCATCCACTCAGCGGCCACCAGTCCCTACCAGCTTGCTCCTTGGCCCGGAGCAGGTCAGTAAGCCTCACAGACATGTAGCCGACAACTGGATCCTTCAGGAAGTCTCTGTCGTCAATGACTTTAACTGTGATTATGGACGTCTTTTTATCGGTGCACAAGAATTCCGTGGCAGACTCCCACACGGGGTTGTTCGTGTGCCTGAGGTGGTTAGAGATGTGGGTTGGGGTGGATTGGTTACCCAGGTAAACCTTGACGAATGGATTGAGGTCGCCTGACATAGACTTGCTGTGGTCGAGGTCTTTAGCCTGATGGAGGACCAATCGCACTATACCAACGTCTACGAGAGAAGGTCAGTGGTGCCCGTCAAATGATACATTGAGATGTACTCGTCTCTGGAAGCTTCTGGACGGTTCCTTCGCTAGTTTTCGAAAGGGAGATGACGGGATAGAAGCTGACATCGAACCTGAGTTCTCCACGATCTTTACCATCCTTCAAGATGGGGCGTGAGATATCCTCCTGAGCAGCATCGTGTTCAAGAATGCCAAGAGCAAAGGAAGCTGAGCCCATGTGAGTATCGGGTCGATGATCGTTGTAGTCCACGACATTCAAAACGAGGGACTCATGAAGCGAATTGACGAGCAGGAATTTGGTTTCCATCCAAGTGGGGTTGTGACTAGAACACTGTCAGTGTCAACAAAACATCACCCACATAACGATGACTGACGTGTCGTGTTTGTACTTGGTCTTGGCAAGCTCAGCTCTCTCGTTGAGCGTGAGGCTAACATACGGGTCCGGGGTGCCACCACCGATCTTCCCACCTTTGATATCACGTGCGGAGCGGACGACGACCTGGAGAACACCGATAGCGGCATCGAGAGGGATACCGGAAAGGATCTGCTCGAGATTGAGGGTAAAGACATGTGGGTCATACATCATCGGTCCCAGGATGCTATGGACCGTGTTTCGGATGAATGGAGAAAGTCCGGGAAGCTAGCGCAATGTTAGCGTATAGATTGTGACGGGCCTGGGTGGTGCTCACATGTCCGATATCGAACCCGAAATGCTCCCCTCCAATCGGTTTCAAAACGTAATCAAAAATGGGTGGTTCCAAAAAGGTGAGGTCGACCAGCTGGACGTGGGGGAAGTTGGTCATGAGTTTCATTCGAACACGCATGTTGCCGGAGAAACTAAGATCCTCCAGTAAGATGGGCATTGCTGTAGTCGCGAGGCCCTTGCCGAGACGAACGGAAAGGACGATCTTGGGATTGACTTTCTTTACAGCCTCTTTTGGGGTCATATCAGAGACATCGTTGGGAGTAAAGGACACGGCCCAATCCATCATGACGATATCTTCCTCGGTCTTTGGGAATGTGCGGACCTGGTCGATGCGGAATGCTTTGTTTCCGAGAGTGAAGGTGGTGAGACGAAGGGAGTCGAGGAAAGGGGGACAGTTGGCTGATAAGAGCTGGTCCACGGTGGAGACGACGGTTGCAGAGAGGACTGGTTCGTAGATTACCCAGAATCTCTGGAGGAAATGGTTCAACCACTCTGCACTTTCATGCTCGGAGGCGAGTCTTGACTTGAGAAGCTCACGCTGAATGTCGTCGCGGGCCCGCCTCCTCACACGAGCCATAGAAGCGGAATAGTATGTAACGCAAATGGCGAGTAGGATGATTAGCCAGCCCCATCCAAAGCGGAACAAGGTCAAGAAACGAGTTGCAAACACCGCCTGGTCGAACGATCGGTTGGATTTTGTCATGGGAGGGCGGAGGAGCAGTACTTACGAAGAAAACTAGGCCAGCATTGTGATACCAGTCACCATAGTACTGCTCTTTAAGGAAGGTTGAAAGAATCGCAGCATCTTTGGCTTCTCCTTGTAGTTCGGGGGCATCGAGGCCACCAGCTGCGCGCCAGCCGACTTTGTACCAATCCGGTATAACATAGGGACCAGCGTCTATTGATCCAGGTGTTTGAGCAGGTTTTACGATCGTTGCAACATCGTTCGGATGGGCTTCGACGTCCTGAACAGTTATCGTGGGTATGACATTCGAATTTCCGGTATCGACAGGGAGCTCTGGCGATAGGTATAGGAGGTGAGGCCCAGTTAGGTTCAGATGGTTAATAGACGAACCTTTTGCCGGGTCGAGGTCTTTGGGTTGGTCGTGCGCTTTCCCTGCGACGGCAGCTTTCTCTTCTGGAGTCGCGTCTGGATTGAAAGAGTGAACTGCCACGCCCTTGGCTTGGTCGTTTAGGAAGGTCTCGCGGACCTGGGCCTCATGTAGTTGGTTGGAGGCCATGGACATTGCCAGGGGGAGGGTGTGGGGGAATGAGTGGGGGAGGGGGCGTACACAGGATTAGCGGGGGTGTAATTTTAGCTGGGGGTTTGGTTATGTGAGGCGAGGTGAGGGGCGTGATGTCACGACTTGGAACTCATCGGTTCCTGTCCGCCACTGGGGTCATCGGGGTATCCACAAATACCTCCGGATTTCTATTCGCTATCTACAGCAACCAACGCAGCACAGGGGCCGGAAATACCGATGGAAGAGGAGGGAGAACGGACGGTGTTACTGGGGTTTCGACCTGGAAAAACGCCGCTGTGTCACGCTGGTTGCAGCATAACATTCATTTTGGACGACATCTGCACACTAAACCAACTGGTGAGATAAGCATAGCCTGGCCGCAGCCCGGCCCACTGTTGCGGATTTCCCGTATGTACAAGATGAGAAGTCGAATGAATGTTATTCGCATTGCCGGCAACCGGCATTCCTGAAGGGATGATCTCCGTACAGCTCTGCCCCCCCCCGGCAGAGCGCCTTACTGCAAACACTTCCCTCTCCCACGGAAATTAGGGGCAAGTCCAAAGTCGATGTCGAGGAAATGTCACTCAGTCGCTGTGCCTCTGCAGTGCCATCTCCGACTACGTCCGTGGACCTCTCATTCCGACGGACGATGCATCTCGCTCCAGCCGATCATCATTACGCAACATCAGGACCGCCAAGGATGCAATGCAATGTCCCGAGCGAGTCCTCCCTTCCCCCCCGCAGAGTGAACGAAACCAAAGTAGCGCCAAAATCCTGGGGTCCTGCATCCCCACCAAAAAAGGAGACGTAAATCTCTGAGATGCCCAAGAGGAATGGATCGAGAGAAGTCCTCAGAAGAAAAAAAAAGAGGTCCTACCCGGGTTCGAACCGGGGTTACGGGAATTTGACAAGTCAGAATCCCGTGTGATAACCACTACACTATAGAACCATGGCTTCCTACACAGTTGTATAATCAGCCAAGTACATTACATGCATTCGAAGGGTACGTTCAGGTGGAACACCGTCCTCGTTCCAGGATCCATCAGGCCACGCCTGTGACTTTTCTTCACAACCACCACCACCATCCCTCGCCTGTGCGATGCCCTCACCTCAAACCCTTGCTCGTAGTCCTATGCTCCTAGACCCAGGGTTGAAAACGACTTGGCTACATTTCTGTTAGCACCTCAGATGAAGCCAACTTGGCAACAACCATACTTGGGACGGCTTCGAGTGCTATGAGATGGCTACTTCGCACCACAAACCGGTCTGTGGTCTGTATGATACACGCGATATCCACATTCCATCCTGAAGGGTAGTTCCTGTTATCTTTCACACCCCTATGAATTGTTCCCATCCCTGACATCGGTCGAGAACATACCGGCGTCAACTTCATAAGACTTGACAGCCTTGAATGGATCTACCCCAGTTTGCGTTGCTACCTTAATGAAGGGCTTGGCGACAACGATGAATGTGTCCATTTTGTTGTGTCGGCGCCACGAGGACTCGCTCTTGGGCTGGCTGTCCCGTATATATCCAACCCTTGGTCTGATCGGATGCGGAGAATACTAGTCAGCCGTGACATACCATCCGCCTCATCCCCCTACATCACTTAGATAGTAGTGTTGGGAACTTGTCCACTCTAGGTCGCCTTTCTCTGCGACAGCCTCTGTCTGGTATATAACACTCTATCCTCACCCCTCGCCACTCCTCTATCCCAACCTCCTAAACGAGAAGCGACATCTGCTTCATCACACTCCTATGATATTGCGAAAGGCCCTCTCCGTTGCCCTGGCTTGGCTGACGCTCTCGCGATCCATGGCAGTGGTAAAAGAACAACCTTTGCTCTTGTTCAACAACACCCTCCTCTTACCGACGTCTGAATCGGAGTCCCCCGCCGATGCATGTTTCCCGGCACTTGGGTTCAAGATGCCTACCACTGTACCGAGTTCCCTAGACGGCTGGTGGTGTGATAGCAGTACGGAATACGGTTTTGTAGGGTTCAGTTACGAAATCACGCAATGCGAGCTCGATCCCTCTCGCTGTTCGCTCCACTAGCTGACGTTTCTATTTATACAGGTCAGAGCAAGAGCACGTTAAACTCAGAGTTCGCTGATATCCGGAAGCGATTTAAAGGGCGCTATATTCGCTTGTATGGGGCTTGCGATCGGGCCAACTACTAGTGAGCCATTCCGTGCTTTTCCTCATTCCGTGCTTGATATTCGACCAGCGATGATATTACTGAGGCCGCTTGGGAAAATGGCCTCGGAGTACATGCGCTTATATGGTTCGGCTGGGATGATCCAAATATCTGGAAGACTCGTCGGGACAACCTCTTCAGGTCCTTGCAATCCAACCCGAAAGCCAAGTTCGTTACTCGCGTCTTGCAATTCGGCTCGGAACCGTTGTACGATTGGGCTTTGGACCCTGCGCAATTGGCGGAGCAGGTCAGGGCTGCCAAAGCTACGTTGGCGAACCTCAACATTCCGGTGACTATCAGTGAAATGGCGTATGGGTTCCAGGAACATAACGGTGCAGCGGATGTGCTGGCTGCTATTGATGTTATAGATGCCCATATCCTGCCTTTCTTTGCGAGCGATGCGTCGACAGGCGAGCGTGCTGTTGATCCAACTACCAGCCAAGAATGACCCTATTCCATTGCAGGTGACCAGGCTTGGAAGGACGTTCAGAACGATCTTGATTGGTTCGTTCAACGCGTTGGAGGGAGGAAAATTTGGTTCAGCCAAGTACGTGACAGACTTCCTTCATGTACGATTTGCCCCTCACCGACGCCGAATACAAAGAACGGATGGCCGTCTGTCACGTACCCAGGGGTTGAACCAAACAGTCCGAATGCCATTGCCAGCGTTGCCGAAGAATCCGTGGGTGCTTTTCCAATGTGCCACCTCGATTACTCACTTGCTTGGCTAGAAATATTACGCCCTCTTGGACTCTAAATGTTCGTATTTCAAAACAGTCCCAGGGGGCGGTGTCGGCTGGTTCGCCCATCTCTACTCGGACTATCAGGAACCCGGTTATGGGATTTTGGACACGAATATGAAGCTCAAGTTCGGCTTTGCTCCCAGGACTTCTTGTTGAATGGCTCGATTAATGATACAATAGACGTATTGGGGATACAACGTTTTGGCTTTCCCCGCCCATACTTCACTTCCTCATCTCAGACTTCATGTCCTTGCTTTTCTGGAAACCGGCTTAAACCTGTAACACGTGCAGATATGTATCAGGTCAACGATAGAGGAAGGTAACGAAAGGGGGCAAACCCTGTCCGCTTTGTTTCCAGCTTCTCCTGCCGCCTGGTTAAACTTCTGTCGGACATTCTCTGTCGCCTGTTTCGTCGACTCTGAAGCTTGGTTCACCTTCTCCTGAGCCATTCCCTGGGCATCCTGAGTCGCGTCGGTCGCCTTGCGCTTGGCGGAACCGAAGGTATGTTTGGTAGAATGCACTACCTTCTCGCCAGTATCGATGGCGCTGGCGAGGCCTTTCCCCACAGACTTATTAACCTATGAACGGCGTCGTTAGCGAAACGGTTCGCGTATGCCTGGAAAGTATCAACTCTGACCTTGTCCGCGACTTCTGTAACCTTCTCAGCCACCGTCTTCCCAACAACCGGGGAGGAATGTAATTGGCGCGCAGCAATGACGCTGCGAGAGATGGACGACCTCGTAAGTGTTGTTCGAATCATCGTGTCTCAGAGTTGTAGGGGATGTGAGCTGTGAGAAGGATGAAAGAACGGTGCTGGGTTTTTATACGTATGTTATATGACGTAGCGGTGACATCAACCTTGCAGGGGGTAGTGGATTCTCCGCCCCTGTAACTTCCTCGATGGGTCGATCCCACCGCCCCACAACACCAACCTCTGACGCGGCGACGTTCAGAAGGAAGTCTGGTGTTGGAATCGTGGCAGCACTTGTGCGGCCGCCTTGGTCAATGGGAGACTTGAAGCTTAAAGTTCAACTTGAAGGACATAGATTGGCCGGAACGCTTCCGCTCCTCAGCCACCACGCGGCACGCCCGTGGGTTCGGAAATGCAGGGGACAAGACTCCATCGCTCTATCCAATCGATAGCGGAATGTATTATGGGTTGTTATTCACTGCGAGTATGCGAGTTCATCAGACTCGCGATTATGTGAACTAAAAAATCGTCCAGTGATAAAACAGTCCGTGAAAAAATATGGTCCGTGATGCATGATGGACCGATAGGGTTTTGGTCCACCCCAATGAGTCCATCAGTTACCGCAGTCGAGGTAGTTCCCGGGGATGACCCCTGGACAGCCTTCCTCGGCTTGGTCAGTGGGACAGTCCCGGAGATCGTCGCAGCGCCTCATGCAAGCACGATAACTACTGGGTTCGACGAGCTCAACGTAGTGATTGTATCCCAAACAGGTACTTCCCAGAGGCTCTCCCAATCCGTAAGTCACGTCGGGTCACGTTGAACTTGCTTCTTGCACCAGGATTCCAGTCCTGGGGTGTTCTGCGGTAGCATTTGAAAATTCGGCACCATGACATACCCGCTTCAGTCATCTTGGCTCCTCAAGCGAGGGGGGAAGGGAAGAACAGCGGGGATAGAAATACATTTTTCATAACGTTGTCCACCCGACTCTCTCTTCTATATTCCTGGCGGAAAGATCGTGTACCGAGCCACAACTACGCACGTTCGACCGCCCTAGCATACCGCTTTCGTCTGACACCTCATTTTGACACAAATACCGAATGGGTGACCGTCCATGAGGTTATACCCACTTCTAAACGAATATTCAGAGCCTTTTAAGGGAAAGCTGTCGGGACCCCGTCCGCTGTGTCGGGCCGTGCGATATTGTCTCCAAACCGCGCATCTGGAATCACGATGCTACGGCCGTTCCGCTCGAAACTCAGCCAACCTTGTGAATTGTGGGGTCGGGAAGGACTACAATCCTACCTACTCCAACCCTAGCATGTGCTGGTACCACCCTATTGTTCGGTCGTCCAGTTCCGTCGGTGTATGCGATGTGGAAGACTTTGGATATTGAGGAGTAAATCTCGGTTAATGGCACCCTTCTGTCGTTCCAAGGCTTCACCCAACAATGGGTGACTGCCCATAAGGCTAGAAACATACATGTCCGTATCAAAAGGGTTCCAGTAACCCGCGCGGTTTACTCCTCAATATCAATATCTGAGAGGCTTCCACGCACCGTGCGCCACGGTTGAAACTCAAGGATCGGGCAAAAAGATGACGCTGTCACCCAGTGGGCTCGAAGTAGATGGAGTTGCGAGGTTGTCCCAAGGAGTCTTCCAAATATTTGGTTCATCCCAACCGAACCATATAAGCGTAATATGTACTCCGAGGCCGTCACTTTCCCAAGTGGCCTCCTTGATTTGATTGCATTAGCGTACCTCGCACCTCCGTTCAAAGCTCGCACCGGGATGGGATGGAACCAACAGCAGCTTTGCAAAAGTGATGGATTGGGTGAGAATAACATGAGTATACCCATGCCGTACACGGGAGATATTAGTAGGTCTATAGTTCTGCCCACCCCGAATCCGTGTCAAAGCCGCCGTTCGTGACACCGAGTACAAACACCAAAAAGCTCGCGGTGAGTCTCATCCCGAACCCACGATAGAGCTGTTCGATACCCATACTCCTCCACCAACTCTCTTTCATCACCACAACATCCTTCTCCTTGCCCTTGCCTTTCCACCGTTCGGGTAAGTTCGAACGTTCTTCCGTAATGATGTGCCAGAATGCGTCCACAACACCGTTATAAGGGAGCGGTCGCTGCTCAACGCAGGCTTTGATGGGTTTGGCGATTCCTCGGGTCTGCACTTGTAGTCGGCGGCGGATGGTCTCGAACGGCATCACGATAATTAAACCGGCACAAGTCCCGACGAGTTCTGCGACAGCCCACGCAAATGGGCTGGAATCAACGCTGCCATGAAGGCCCAGTACGCTAGTAGCGATATATGGTGGCAGCGCCAGAGACACGAGTGGTCGGAGTCCGTTATCCAAGATGGCCGGAATCAAGAGGTGTGGGTGGAGATAAACGCCTTTCAAACCCCCTTCATTGCGGAGGATTTGCGAGAGTGCGTCTAACGGGCCAGCGTAGGACTGGTACCTTGGTAAGAGCGACTGGACAATCAGTCGGGTTCGCACCAAGTCAAGGGGTGAAAGAATGAGGCCAGTAAGAAGGTGAGAGGCGACGGGTAGGAGAATAGAAGAAGACTTCGAAGGAGATGGTGTGAATATTGACTGAAGGATATTTTGGACCACTGGTTGGAGGGTTGACGAGAGAACATCATTCACACAAGAGGTGAGCAGTCCTGGTGGAAAGTGATGTCACGATCAGGTGTGATATTAGGCCGCGTCGATGACTTACCTTTGAAAAGTGCCAACCACCCTTCCGCGTCGAACCTCCCAATACGCTTTACCATCCCCCAAACACCGTCGGAGCTTGAGACGGGAATAATGTATTCTGGTCGGGTACCCTCCTCCATAACAGACCGCCTGACAACGTAACCTCTTTCGTCGACTGGCCGGGGGCGTGTGTAACGGACAGGGTTTGGATTTGACGGATCAGCAAAGTACGAGTCTGCGTCGTTGGATTCTGCATCGCTGAGCTGCGGCAAACCGATCGTTTATTCAGCTACACCCTACTTCTGGAATGAAATGAAAACATGTCACCTCTTCTTCGTACTCTTCCTCTTTGACCATGGAACCCCCAAGAAGGGACAAGTCCCTCGGAACCCACTGGACTTGCAGCAATAATTTTCCCACCTCAAAGGGCATCGCAAGCGCATTGCTCGTGTACTGCATGACTGCTCCTGCAATCAAGCCCTTGAGCAGCAATTTGATCTCCACGCCTGAGGGTTCAGTCAGGGATAGGGAAGACAGATCGAATATAGGGTTTGTTGGTGCACGGGTGGACCATTCGTATGACGTTTGCGGGACATTCGATGTGACGGCGGAAGGTACGGTGTTATTGCTCTGGGATGGAACAAACGACCAGGAAGCCTGAGAAGGCGCATACATGTCTCGTAGTGACGATGACGGCGCGCTCATTGTGGCCCTGGATCCCGAAGGACAGACGGAAGAGAGAGGGTGTTTTGGACTTGGCTTCGGGCCAACGTCAAGTCAGTTGTTTGCACTTGTTTACCTCCTTCAGGCGCCGAATGCAATCTTATCTCGTCAAGGCTTCCGACGAGCGGGGATAAATTTCTAAGTGTAAAACTACGAGCCAAAGCACAAGGGAGACCATAGACATAGGTAATATACACCTAGGAGCCCTTCCGGTACATACGACCACGAAGAATTCATGACTCCCGGGTAGTTCTCAGAAGGAATCAGATATATTTGGAAACTATTCCGAACCGTAGTCCTCCGAGTCCACAGATGAGATTGGAGAAATGCGTGGCATCGCACGCCGTGCGTCTTCGAGAATGTTATCGAAGAGCTCCTGGTTTGAAAGCGTCTGTCCCTGTGAGGGTGGCATGATCAGCAGTCGGTCGTTTGAACCACGTAGGGTATCGATAACTGTGGCCCAAAATCCGACCCCTAGTGATTGGGAGAGGAGGGGTGGCATTATCCTGGAATGGATTTTCAGCGAAACAGCGTCGAGTGCACAGTGAACTCCCATACACTCGCGAAATATAGTGGAGCCCTTTTGAGAAGGCTACTTCCATGATTGATGGAAGGGCATACCCTTTGGCCTCCTTAGAGAAAGAACGGTCCAGGTGTTCAGACAGCCACCGGCTCCTCCGCGTTTCGGGGTGCGAAACCTCCTCCAAGCTTCCGAGTGCTTCCAAGACCAGAAGTGCACCCAGCACATCCTCTAAACCGTTCATGATGCGATCGAGCCTAAAAGCACGAGCGGTTTGAGCTCAATCCCATAAACCCTCGAATAACGGGACACACGCTGTTTTAATCTCCTCTAATTGGAACTTGTCCCAAGCGGCAACTATGCGTTGCAATCCAAAGCGGTTCAAACCGACCTCGTCCTTGAACTCACATATACCTATGGTTCGCACCCAGAGTTTTGCGTCATTGGACTGGACGGCGATATCGGCGAGGTTAGTCGTAATCTCGTGGCGGGCTATGATTGGCACTTCGTAGCTGGGGCGAAAATCGAACATGAAATACTCTGGAGGAGTTTTGTGCCAATTCCCGAAGATATATTCCATAATCTTTTGGTTTTCTCTGGTCGGACCCTCTGATACTGATTCCTCCAATTCAGCGATTGCATGTCCTACACCTCCGGAGGCGAGCAGGACATCCAGCTGCTTCGAGTTTGGGAATGACACAAGCACAGGACGCTCGTACCCTAGAAGCCAGCTGGTAAAAAGGAGGATTACGGATGCCAGTAGACATACAATATTCCAGCGGAGCGTCGCCCTAGTTGGTTCTTAGCAGCTAAAGATCTCAGGAAAATGACACTTACATTACCGTCGAACTGATGCAAATGCTGCTCGTCAGGTGCTATGCCCCTGAACGGAAACTCTGGCACCAGATTGTCCTCATCGAGTATGAACCTGATTTTGATATGGGTGGGTCTGCCCTTTATATCCGTGAGTTTCCTGACTTTGAACTTCACTCGATACAGTCTCTTCATGATTGGGCTTCTGAGTGTCCCCTGGAATAACCCATATGGGGGTTTCTCACTAGTTGAGGCCTCAGCCCAACCGGTTACATGGGCACATAATGTCCCCAGGAGTAGACATATGTTCTCCGCATCCGCAGCAGCTTTAAGAGCTGAGAGCACACTGTCACATTCCACACGGTCGTCCTCGTCGAGCACATACGCAGCAACGTGATCGTCTGGTATACCTTCATAACCAGAGAAAACCCATCTGCGAAACACTTCGCGGATGTGGGCGGCTAGTGTGCTCTCGCTAGGAATACCCGGAAGAGGCGTGCCGTCAGGGGTGTGAGCAAGGTTATAGGCAAGCGCAAGGCGGTATCCAGATGTGAGGTTCTCCGTCTCGTAGCTGACGTTGGTATACCAAGTGAGAAGGTTGGTCTTATGAAGCGAACCTGCCGCGGTTTCGAGAGTGAGATTTTCACCGTCATGAGAAAGTCGTATGTTTCCGCCCTTGAATTCGGAGGGGAGAACGATAATTATGGTGGCGAACGTTCCAGGCGGCATTTCGACGCTAATATAACACTATCAGGCAAGATTGATGATCACAACCCCAACTCACTCTGCAGACGAAAAGAAACTGTAATCACATTGTTAGAGTGTTGGCGCAACAGGTTAGGCATAAAACTTACCGAGTACCAGGCTTCTGAAGGAGGAGCTTGTGAAATTCGCAACGAGGAGCGGTCTTGTAGGGAGCACAACCAAGTTTCTCCCACACATGCTCACGGACTACCTCATCGACATATGATTCCCACTTTGGGTTTTTGAAAGAGACCTTGTGACGGTTAACAAGTATTGTGTCCTGCACCATGTCTTCATCAGTGGGTAACCCAGCTGCGGCGATGAGATGGGCATCACGATCACTAAGGGGTAAACCGACAATTCCAATCCCATCGATGTGAAGGCAAGGATTCGGGTGATAGGGCATGGGCATAGAAAATGCGAATTTCCCTTTGAAGTTGAACCCATATCGAAGTACCCTCGTCAGGTCATCCTACGAATCGTCAGATCTCCAGATCACTATCACCACCAGCTCCAGCCGACCGACTTGCCCTCAGTGTATCTTTTGCGATTTTCTCGATCCCTTCGCGCCCACCCGATACACCGGAACGTTTGTTGCCGTTGTCACCCATGAATATCGCTATCGCGGTGAGGCGGCGCACCCAGTCTAGTCTTGATGAAAGTCGGGAACCCGTTGCATGTTCACCTGACCCCGACGTCCTCTACTCCACTCCCCTGGGCCAACGATAGCGATTGTTCCTCGGCTGGAAGTAGGGTTGCTCATGTTAGGACGGCACTCATCAACCTTCTCAATAGCACCCAATAATCTTATGACAGGATGATCATCAGCCTTCGACCGAGGGTCTGATCCCCACCGCCCTTGCGTTCTGGTTTCCCATAATTCGCAGGCCTCTGCTCTGACCCTTCATGAGCATTTGCCATCCATCAAAAGCGGAGGAGATTGGTCAATGTAACCACGGACGACTCAAATGGTGGTTCTGCAATTGGAGATCGGCTGGACTTCGCATACATAGATGGGCGGACAAGTTCCCAATACCCAACAAGATTGTATGGTCCAACATCGGAGGAACCCTCTTTGTAGGCGTATGGCTATACAATCTTAGCCTCCCGTTTCCTGGGAATGACTTCCGTATTCGCTTCTATCCATCCCAAACTCAAACACCACTATACAGTGAAACATATCCGGTTTCAGACCGGATCTCTCAGACAGTAATCGTTTTCCAGATATTGCCACACTCCTTGATGGAGCGCTTGTCACTGGGGAGTTTTGTATCTCTTCCCCGCACTCGGACCCTGAGGTGAGTGGCCTATACCCAAACAATAGTCGGTCCCAACACTCTGGTCAGATACCTGAATACGACTCCAGGATAGGGTCGAAAAAGCTGTGTTCCAATTACAATCGCTTGCATACGGGATCAGATCTCCCGCCAGTCCGGGGTACCGTGCAAACACGTTCATCCACAGCCACTCTTTGACATCGACTGATCTTTTGGTTGTCTGTGATACACGTCCGTCTTGCCTCTCCCGTAATTACTGGCGACTAATAAGCCTTTTGGGTCCCATGAGGTGATCCAGCCAGCTCGGGACGTTTGTGTTCATGAGGGCGGCGCTGTTGTGAAGCACGATGTTAACTCGTGTTGCCGCCAAAAGACCGGGACGAAAGGGTGCTGGTATGATTCTTGCTCTTCGGTTTCTCTGGATCGGCCAATCTCCTGTGCTTGGTGCCAGCAGCGCGGCGACGGTACGATGTCCCACAGAAACGAAAGTCGTCTCTTTCTGAGGGGGATGAAGGGGAAGAGTCCGTGGGGAGCGAAGTTTTGCTCAGAGGGATAGTGTTAGAGGTAACCCTCGTGCGAGACATCAAGATTGCAGCCCAATAGGATGACCCGAGCCGAAGAGAACTTGATGAGGGTCATCTTGTGTCCATATTTTCTGTTGGGTCAGCCCCCCGCAGAAGAGCCCCTCAAGTCCGCGGACCCAAAAACGCTCTCTCTTTCGACTGTGCTCCCTAATCTTTCCCATACTTCCAACCCCTTGACCGTTCGCTTTTTTGATCTCAATCTTGAGACGTACCGTTCGTTGTCTCCATCGAACCCCCGTCAAGGGCAGGAATCGCAGGCGGACCATCGTGTTGTCATACGTACGATTACTTGTCCTAAAACACCTTGACCAATGGACCACTTCTAACAGAAGCGAAAGCTGGCTGACTGCAATTCAGAGAGAAACTGTAAGATATGTGCGTATGGTACTTGAAAGGAAAGAAATCCCGAGATGTTTTACATGACCCGCGGGAGGGAGAACGGAAAACGTCAATTAAGCTGAAAATTTGTATACTTATGCCAGCTCGTACTTGAAACAAAGCAAGCAAACGAGCGCACCCATCTACCTCGATGCCTGATACGATCCACTCCTCACTTGACTCGGCAATACCACCGGGGTCGCATACGTCGTCGCTCCCACTCCTCCCCCCCATCCTCCCTTCGTAGGAGTATTTAGCATCGTGTTTGCCACCGCCCTGTGTGGTTGCGGCTGATACGTTCCTCCGTGCGGAGGATATATCTGTACCGGGACTGCCGTGGTAATGGGAGTAGGTGTACCCCTCCCACCGGTTCCAACCTGTCCATAAGCCCCGCCATACCAAGACGAGTAGCCCGTGGTTGTCGATCCATAGCTCTGGTAATACGAACCCTGAGTAGGCGTGTACGAACCATATGTGGATGCATACGGAACGGTGTTTTGGTAACCTGCTGCGTACGTATAGGGTAACGTCGTAGGTATGGTCACAGTTGGCGTGTGGAGGTGGGCATGAGTCGGGGTCGGAGTGGCTGTGATGCTTGTCGTTTGGACCTTGGTGGGCACCACGGATCGGCTCGGCGTGGAAGTGGTTAGGGCCGGGTCGATCGCGGCAAGGGCGCCTGATTTCAGATGAATCGTGTTGTCGTCCCTTAAGGCGGTTGTCCGAGAGGCGGGGATCGGCGGAAGTGTCCCGTGATAACCAGGTGAAGGGTCCAGCGGAAGGGTACGGTAAACTTGACGGATTACCGAAGTGGGAGGTATGAGGGATTCGTCAGTGGGTGATCTCGGTCGTAACGACATCAACAAAGCGAGACAATCGAGGATGGCATGAGCTGAGGCCCAACGTAAGCACGCATCTAATAGGAAAGACCACGAATAACTACCTGTTTCCCACTCTTCCGAGCCAACTTCAACCGGTTTAAACCCTGCGGGATCGCCGTACCGGCACAACTGTAGTTGCTCCAGCCGTACAAGCGCCCTAGTGCCTCGTTCGAGTAGCTCCTGCGCCAAGTCCTGCACTCCCAGGTCATCTAAAGCGGAATTCAGGGAGGAAACGGAAAGGAAGTCCTTGAGCGTTTCGTGCCAGTCCTCACTGCCGGAGGAACCTTGTTCAGTCGAGCCTTGTTCCTCCATGATCACATCGGGGAGATTGCTTTTCGCTAGTTGTTTCTCCTTGAGGGCCTTTAGTCTCAGCCTATTCCCCCTCTCCCTCCACAACACCTCTCCGTATACGGTCCGACCAATCTCCCTCCCGCCTTGGTCAAATGTTGGAGCAAAAGAGGAGTAGGAGCCATAGTCCAAAAAGCTCCCCCGAGAGACATACCTATGTTTGGGTGGCACGGGGGTAGAGGTACCACTGGGCATCCGACTGGAGGTGTAATGTTTGAGAGTGCGGGGTTCAGGGGGTAGGGAGGACGAAGATGGGGTAGGGAAGATGGCAACGAGTTCTGCATGCCCAGTGGATAGATTCTTCAGGTTTGTCCCTTGCGAAATGATATCGGAGTTGAGGGATGTCCACCACTCCCCAGATGGGAATTTCTGCATGAGAGCATACTTGCGACGCGTAGTAGCGGCTGTGGAAGATTCTGGACGGTCGGCGGTGAGAACATTTTCGGTGTCAAGGGGTATGGAGGGGTTTAGTTGAGAAGCCTGGTCGAGTAAGGAGAGAGCTAGATTACAAAAGCGCAGTTGCTGGGCACTTGGCGTATTTGGCGAAGAACGGGAATTAAGGGATATGGGATAGAGGTGTTGAATGGCGGCCTGGTAGAGGCGTGGGTCAGTTGTGAGAGGTCTCGGAGTCGGAATTGTACATACCCTTAACGCTCGGAGCGAATAACTTGGAGAATTTTGGAGTAACGTTCTGAGTGAGCAAGACGACTCTGGTTGATCGTCAGAGAGTGGGAAAACCCTATCCAGTAAGCCCTGTGTGTCGAGCCTAGGAAACGGTGGTAAATTGGAAGCAGAGGGACGTGGTTGGTGACTGTGACGTACATTTCGAGGGTTTCCAGGGTCTGATGCGCCAAGTCGGAATCGAGGTAGGTTTCGGAGATGATTGGGGGAGGAGACTGAAGGTCTTCGGTCTTTGGAGAATGAGAAATGTCTTCATCCTGACGAGGAAGCTTTGTAGCCGGTTGATCTTCGTGTTCGATGACGGAATCGCGTTTGCGTTTCTTTGATTTCTTGTTTTTCGAGAGCGAGGTGGACTGTGCGTCGTCGCCAGCTGGTGGCAGCTTGTCCTTGTCTGGTTGTGTGGTCGCGGTGGTCGCGGTCGAGCGAGTTGTCCTCGCCATTGTTGTGTGACCAAGACGCGCCTGTGGCTGGAGAGAGTGAACGCGACCTTCTCCAAATGGCGTTCTGGCGGAGGCCACGCTCTCTTTCTTGGTTGACCGTAAGAGGGGGGATCGTCACTCGTCACGCACTCGTCACCCCGCTATTCTCTGTCACGCTCTCTCCAACATCGTCTCTCCGCTCATGGCCACACGGACAGCGACGAGGCCAATTTTCAGGGCGAGTCTTCGTTCGACTCAGGCCAACGGTCATTCTGCTTTTATTCCCCAGTGTCGAAAAGTTGTTTTCGAGTATTGCAACAAATGGCCTAGTTCAGCCAACACCCGCACCTTTCTTCTCAACCACCTCCAGTCCGTCGCGAAGGAAAACCCTCACGTAGAATTCGTGGTAAAGCAGCGGAATCAGAAGGAGCCCGTCGTACGCGGGTTTTACAGTATGTGCCCCGCTCCGATATTCTGGCGCACCCCAGGACTCATGCCCCTACGTTCCACCCGCGTCCGCGTTCGGAACAGTCAATAACAGAGACAAGGTCGTCCCCCTCAACGGATTCGAGGTTAATGGAATCCAGAAAAAGGTCCAACTCCTCCTGGATTCATCTGGGGCCAAGATCAAACCTCTCAAGAGGCGGACGGTTGAGAGCACCACAGAATCTGCCCGGGGGATCTGGAGCGGCCTTCATGTAGACCAGCTCTTCAAAATATAATTTATGTCCATATAGTCGTAATGCGTGCGTCCCTTCCATACTGTCCTTCCTGCTCCGATCGTAAACCCGCCCTTTGCAGTTCCTATATACGCCTAGACATCCTTTAATCATCGCTCGCTCTGCAATCTATATTACTTTGTCTGAGGGCGTGTGCGCGGGACGGATCTATCTTTACGTTCACCTCGTCATGTGTAGCAGGCCGTCAGCCAACTATCAAAATCGTGGCCCCTTATCCATTATGACCCGACGGTAAACGCCCGGCCTGATTCGTCACTGTACACGCCTCTGCTGCGTGGCCCAACTCTCCAGATTCAGAATCCCCCAAATTGGATCGGACCGAGCGCAACGAGGCAGCCATGCCCCCTTTTATAATGCGATCCACTGATGAATATCTGATTCTCGTCCCCCCTCCCCCTGACCACTTGTGTCTGTGCGTTTTCCCGCCTTTCCCTCCTCCTCGGTCGTGTGCACAGTCGGAACAGACATCTTACCTGACCGTCACAGACCATGGCGAGCATCGCTAGTCAAGAGCGCGATCTGTTCTGGAGCCAAATGGCTTCAGTTGACCAACTCAACAGCGTATGTCCCTGTTTTTTTTTTCACCTTTTAGACCCTCATCCGCTTCTTTCAGGCAATGTCCGACTCTGCCTCTGCCTCCACTCTTGTTGATGACGACGTGTGTTATAAGCCATACTCGATCCCACACGTTAAAGACTGACCTCCCTTTCAGGCTCCCGACATGATGACTTGTGACGATAATGACTCTCTCGTATTCCCCTGTGTTTCGGTGCGTTTCTAGGCAGCCCTCTCTTTGGTATTCTTTCAAACTCTTTTATTTTCGAAGGCCGATACCGATCCGGACTTCTACCCAACCCCATTCGAAGACACTTCGACCATCTGCAGTACCGAGACCGATCTCTTGGTTGGACCCCGGTCCAGGACAGATCGTCTCCCACCTAAATCTCTCCCAACTGACCACATGACGTCACCCTTGTCCTCACCATTTCCTCTCTCCCCTTCCAATCATTCGCACTCCTTCTGGGAATTTCCCCTCCCGTCGTTCCGAAAACGGAAACAATCACTTTCCGCCTCCTCCATCCAAAGTCAGGGTAGCTACTCCAGTCAACCATTGTTCGGCTTTGTAAGCGAACGAAAGCTGTCTGGTCTGCGCCGTCCTCCTTTGCTCTCTTCCATGACATCTACTTCCTCCACGTCCACCACCGATTCTTTGCAGACCAAAGTAGGTGTTGACGTTGATGTGAAAATCCTTGTTCCGGAGAAGACGAAGACGGCGGTGCCGTTGAAGACGAGATCTTCGCTAAAGTCGAAGAACTCGCCCGGGAAGAAGCAGTGCTGTGTCAAGTTCGTCGAGACGCCCATTGTCTACTACGAACAGGAATGCGAGTACGACGCCTGCGAGGCTGACGAGGGCGATCTCGTCAAACCCGCCCCTCCACCCAATCCCAAACCTACCACCTCTACTGACACTCAGAAGGCGACGACTCACATAGGACTGACTAAGCTCAAAAACCTAGTCAAAGGTTCCTTGAAGAAGCGCAGCGGCGAGCGGGATCGACATGAGCCACAAGACCTCGGTCGAGATCGTCAGGCCGCGCCTGCCATCAGACCAGAAGTTGATGTCGAGCCTGTCAATGATTCCGCCCGACCTCGCATCTCGGGACCTTATCCTATGTCTGTCGCCGCTCGGCAACGTCGAGCTGCCATGGGTGAAGGTAAGGCTACGGGTTCCACTGGTGGGAACGGGTTTAGGTCGTTATGGGGGAGGTTGAGCCACCCGGCCTGAACGCCTTGACCTGGCGTGATTTGGGTGTTGGCTTCTTGCGAAGTTTCCTCCCATTTCAAGACGTGTCACTTTTACTGCTTCCGTTCGGTATGTGGGTTCTCGATTATCACTATCTCCCGCACACCGCCGTTCACACACGTTTTCCAGGACCTCTGCGTGGACTAGTTCCAGGACTCTGATCTGCTTTGTGTTATTGGGTGTTATCTGTCCTGTCATTCGTAATCGCAATCGCTGCCCCTTCCCCCATTCATCATTAATCGCCGTTCATCACCCATCGTCATGTCACAACCCTTTGTGAAGGAGTAGAAGTTCGACATCCATGTTCTGTTGTTGCCGTTTGTTCTATTCCGAAGTCTAATCTGCCTTCCCTCACGGTGTGGAACACTGTGACATTATGGTAGTTTATCTGATAGTATATTCGAGTCCGACCCCCTCCCTTCACTGCTCGTAGAGACTGGCTTACGCGTCACTTGAAGGAACTTATAATACTTTGTATGCATAGGATAGAGGACGCCGCCCCGCAACATCCACGTAGACTTTATAGCATCCAACCCTCTACCCAGTCCTACGTTCTATTAAACAGAGATGACACGCTCTTAGACCTTATGCTAACACCTCCGATCAAACTGAGTAGGCTTAGTGTCGCTTTTGGAACTTCTCTAACTCCCACTTCGCTCGGAGTTGGGCGAGACCCTCACTCCTTGAACGCATCAAGGGGGATGGGTGGGCTCGTCGGATATATTCCAGCTGGTTGGTATCGTTTCGAATGACCTGAGGTAAGGCGAGGGAGCAACCAGGTAAGCTCAGCGCCCAGATCCTGCCGACCGCGCGCAGCATGGGATGGCTGTGTGGAACTGAAAGAAACTTACGGAACCAATTGAGAGGAAGAAACCAAACGTTGCCGCACTGCTGAGCATGTATTGAGACAAAGTTGACAGAGCTCCTCGAGGACCGGCGCCTCCTCTGAAAAGAAGGTTCGAGAAAGTGGAACCCAGGCGTGAGGGCGAAACGGAGTTAGCAGGAGTATCACCAGGAAGTAGCGAGTTAAGCACGATGATTCGCTTTGAATTGGGAATGAGGGGTCCGCCAGGTGGACCACGTACCTCAGGATTGAATAACTTCCGAAAATGAAGCCGATGGTGAGACCAACGCCTGCACCGGTTAGCGCACCAATCCTGCCAGCGGGGAAGCAGATAAGCAGAAAAGTCAAGTCAATGGATTGTTTCAACCGAGGTGCGACGAATTTGAAAGCGTTCTGAATCCGAAGCAGCAGAGAGGAAACCTCACTTCACTACGCCACAGCCGAGAATACTTTAGGACATTTGGACTCGAGGGATTTGCGTGGGAAGTGTACGTACTTTTGTCGAAGGTAGACGGTCCTTGTGGACGCTGCATGGTGTGAGCCATAGTGTTCGCGGAGGTTGTGGACGGAAACTAAAACGTCGTGTGTGTGACGCACGGGACGGGTCCGATGGACTTCGGCAAAGACTCGGACGGGTTCCGATCCTCTCGATCTGGGCGACGATGATCCCAAGATATTCTTTTCCTGCCACTCAGCAGGCTCAGATAAGTGAGCATTCACTGGTTCATTCTAGGGGGCTTTCACTAAAGTAAACGCTGTTCGAAATTAGTCCGCGCGACACAGAGGGATGCCTTTCATTTGTTCACGCTCAAAGACCAGACAGAGTCCGTCCTCAGGTCCTGGCTTGGTCCGTCTCTCTACCCCTCTTGTCCCACCCGGAGACTGAAAGAATGTCCCCCAGGAACGCGCCGGCTTACGCGCTGGGAGAAAGAAATAGATTTAATTGTAAAACTCGCGTACTACGGTCTCACAACAGGCTTGGGTCAGTGAGTGCTCCGCCCTTCACTCTCTTACCACCCTCAACCCGAAACAAATATATGAAACTGGGGTTACCTCACTTTCTGTAGCTGCTCAAACCCTAGGCGAGGAGTATACCGATATCTGGCAGTCAACCTCCAGCGGAGTCGGTGTTTCCCAGAGTAGACGTTTGGCGTTGATCCTACTCCCTGTCCTACCGGTCTACGTCGCAGCAAGGCTTAATATATGGTACCCACCCGGAGATTCCACTCTTGGGAAAGTACGCCAGTCGCTTCCAGCCACCCTAGAAATCGCCGGAGAGGTGAATCTCGCCTTGTTCTATTTGCGAGGCGTGTATTATGATCTTGTGAAGCGAGTATTGGGGATCCAATACGTACGTGGACTTCGACCTTCTACTTTCATGTGTTGGGGATTGCTGAACCTAGAACCCCGTTCTGCGCTCAGCATTCATCGGTAGCAGAAAATCCGGACAGTCGACCACCATCGTACTCTCTCTTAGGAATCTTACTTGCCACAAGATTGGCTTATCGACTCATCTCATGGCTTCGTTCTCGAAGAGTCGCCGCGGATCCTTCCAAAGATCCATCTGTGGAAGAAAGTCAAACAACAGCAGGTCTAAACGCGTCGTCGGAGACATTCTTGGATGATCGCCCGGTTTCGTCGATCTTGAACATTCGTGATCCCGAGAGTAGACCACCCATTCCCGCAGAGGAGGATGAAGGGACCATCCTTGATGTCGGAGCAATCCCGGAAGAAATTAGGGATAGTAGAAAATGTACGCTCTGCTTGGAGGAGAGAACGCATGGGTGTGCCACCGATTGTGGCCACATGTTTTGTTGGGATTGTATTGTTGGATGGGCAAGGGAAAAGGTGGCCGTTCCTTGCAGGATCTGATACTGTTTTACTGATGAGCCTCCTACCCCCAGTCGGAATGCCCTCTTTGTCGACAGTCCATTAGTTTGCCACAACTAATACCCATCCATAATCTGTAGTCGCCCCGCGAGGTCCATTGGGCTCGCAAGATGTAGGAGGTATACATTTTGAAACAGCACGCCGAAGATGCAACAAACAGTAAACGAGAATAGAGTTACAATGCCTGCTGGATGAGGGTGATATTATCGCCCTTCAACATGATCCTCCCTGTTGCACATGATCAGGTAGTATTAGATATGAATCACGAAACCAGGCCGAAGTCGCGTACCAAGTTCCCGCCGTGGTTTGGACTCTTTCACGTAAACTTCGGCTGCTTCATCCATCACGACGTTCATAAACTCATCAAAGCCCTGCAGAAGACGAACGAAGGTCGATCAGCATCTGCACACTATGTTCTAGAGTCAAGCACAGAAAATAGGGCTGGAGGGGAAGGGTACAAGGACGCGGGTATAAACGTGAACACGGAAGAGAACTCCGGTTCACTATCCATCCTGGTACCACGGGGGTGGTGTGTTCAACTCCATCGTGGGGTGCGGGTTGGAAGTGCACGCACAATTATTCGTCCTTCGATGCGCATCTCTATGTTGTCGTACAGCCAAATCACGACCTTCCTCCTCTATAAATTTAAATGGAGGCGTAAATAAACGCGTTTGAAACACTTTCACGCCATAGCTGAAGCACCTGTCGGAGATTTTCGAAAATGACATTCTGCGAGGAAGATTTAGTATATGTGAACACGATGTCGAACAATCAGGCAAGGGGATTCCCGTACGATGGGTTGGACCATCACACGTTGTTGGCGGCCAGACATGATGAACGGGTACGACGCAAATCCGTAGGAAGAAAGTGTGGTTCTGGGGAAGGGGAAGATGGAGGTAACGGATACTCGGATGAGGGCACGTGATGTTTAAAGATCACCTTCTCGCGTCCGCCTCAGCCTCAGAGTACTCGTCAGCGACAACCTGAGTCGGGTCTTCTTCGATTCAGACTTTCGCCGCGATGGAGGTCAGTCTGCCCACTTCTTCGCGAAAAATCCCCCACGTTTCTAATGACAGAATCGTCGAATTCAGGCCTTCACCTCCCCCAACTCATCGACCGCCGCCGCGGTCACGTTTATTACATTCGTCCAAGATCTAAAGAAGAAGACCAAAGCTTGGGCACCGCTCATAGAACTCTGCGCTAGCGGAGAAAAGGCACTAGAGAGGTTTAGATATCAATTCCCCGACGACTGGTTGTACAGCGATCAGTTGCGGGGAGAATGGAGCGCTTACAACGAGATATTGAAGCGCAAAAACGATTCGATTCAAGAACAACTAGGTATGCACCCTCGTCATTTCGAAAGATACATAACCAAGTAACACGCACGTTGTTAGCCGGACTCCAGTTGAAGATCGTGGCCGAAGACAAGATAGTCGAAAACAAGATCCAGGATATTATCACAGAATGGGAGCAAGCGCGACCCGTCCAAGGAAACCTACGAGCAGACACTGCTCTCAACGCCATCAACGTCTTCGAGACCAAACTCACGCGCGTTCAAGAGGAGTACGAACTCGTGTGCCGTGCCAAGGAAGCCTTAGACCTCGAGCTCATCCGACACACACGCCTTGAACCCGTTATGGAGGAACTCAAGGACCTCAAAGCCGTTTGGACCGCCTTGTCGGGTATTTGGGGCCAAATCACCGATTTAAGGGAGAATGCATGGGCCACGGTTCAACCGAGAAAGCTGAGACAACAAATTGACGGCCTGTTATCGTCGACGAAGGACATGCCGACCAGGATGAGACAGTACGCGGCCTTTGAATACGTTCAAGATGTCCTGCGTGGGCTGTTGAAATCGAACACGATCATTGCTGAGCTCAAGTCTGAAGCTCTCAAAGATAGACATTGGAAGCAGTTGTTTAAGGTCGTAAGGTTACCGAAACAAATAACATTGACTTTGTGAGTATTTTTTTCTTACAAGAATTTCCGAGCGAATCAGTTTACTGACATCCTCCAGGATGACCCTCGGAAATGTCTACGACATGGACCTCAAAAGGAACGAGGCATTAATCAAGGAAGTGATTATACAAGCGCAAGGAGAGGTGGGTCTTTCAAAGGGAGAGGTTTGGCTTGTTGATATTGATCCCTTCATCCAGATGGCATTGGAAGAATATGTCAAGGCGGTCAAGGAAACTTGGTCCAGCTATACCCTAGATCTCGTCAACTACCAGAACAAGTGCAGGCTCATCAGGTGCGTTGTCGTGATACTCCATAGACTACTTGACGTTCACATCTTTGTAGGGGATGGGATGATCTATTCAACAAGTGTAGCGAAAATTTAAACTCATTGGTAGCGATGAAGATGTCTCCGTACTACAAAGGTCAGCTCCACTTCTAAATTCATGACCTTTTCTGATATCTATTCTCCACCAGTTTTTGAGGAAGATGTAGGTTCCCATGAGATAAATTCGAGTTCTCCGCTGATGATGTTCTAGGCAAGTTCATGGGAGGACAAGCTCAACAGGATCCACGTGCTTTTCGGTGAGTGACTAATATAGGTCAAGTCTCGAGCTTGTTGCAATGTTTTACAGATGTTTGGATCGACGTCCAACGACAGTGGGTCTATCTCGAAGGCATTTTCTCCGGCAGTGCGGACATCAAGCATCTACTTCCTATGGAGAGTGCACGCTTCCAGAACATCAACACCGAGTTTTTAACCGTCATGAAGAAGGTTTACAAGTCCCCCTTCGTCCTGGATGTCATGAACCAGCCTGGTATCCAGAAGAGCTTGGAACGTCTGGCAGATCTCCTGAACAAGATCCAAAAGGCACTTGGAGAGTATCTTGAGCGCGAACGTGCCTCTTTCCCCAGGTTCTACTTCGTCGGAGACGAGGACTTGCTGGAAATCATCGGTAACAGCAAGGATATCCTTCGTATTATGAAACACCTCAAGAAGATGTTCGCTGGCATCTCGACCATTATTCTAGACGACGACCTTACACAGATCCTGGGCTTGGCGTCGAGGGAAGGAGAGGAAGTTGTATTCAAGGAACCTATCTCCCTCAAGGATTACCCTAAGATCAATGATTGGTTGGCGAAATTGGAGTCAGAGATGAGGAGATCTCTTGCTGTCCTTTTATGCGAAAGCGTATCTGAGCTTCAGGGATTCTACGGCCCGAGCTTGGAGATGGAACCCTTCATGGCGTGGATGGAGAAGTATCCCGCTCAGTTGGTCACGCTCGCTATTCAGGTTGCTTGGACGGGTGCGGTCGAATCATCATTCCAACAAGGAAGTACACCAGAGGGTCCTTTGAATACGGTACACAAAGGTCTTGAGCTCTTGGCAGATGTTGTCCTCACAGAACTAGCTCCCGTCACACGTCGCAAGTGCGAACATCTCATCACAGAACTTGTCCACCAGCGAGACGTCACCAGGGCATTGATTCAACAAGGGGTTTCGGATAACACTGCTTTTGCTTGGTTGTACCAGATGCGGTTCTACTTGGATGCTGGAACTGCCAACCCCTTGGATTGCCTCTCCATCCGCGTCTCCGATACTTCTTTCCCATACGGGTGGGAATACCTCGGTGTTCCGGACAGGCTCGTTCAAACCCCTCTCACGGATCGTTGCTACCTCACTCTTACTCAGGCCTTGGACACCCAACTCGGCGGTGCCCCATTCGGTCCTGCGGGAACTGGTGAGCATCTCAAATCAAACACACATCCCGGCCATTCACACGAAGTCGATAGGAAAAACCGAGTCCGTCAAGGCACTTGGCGTGCAACTCGGACGGTTTGTCCTCGTATTCTGTTGTGATGAGACATTCGATTTCCAAGCCATGGGTCGGATTTTCCTCGGTCTCTGTCAAGTCGGCGCGTGGGGATGTTTCGACGAGTTCAATCGTCTGGAGGAACGTATTCTTAGTGCTGTCTCACAACAAGTCCAAACCATCCAACAAGGGTTGGCTGCGACCGTCAAGAACCCGAATGCTGAGATCGAGTTGGTCGGAAAAAATTTGAAGATCAATCTAAACATTGGTATGTGTTACAGGCGAATGTCCTTTTTGTGTCATTGATTGGGATGCGCAGGTATATTCATCACCACTAATCCGAACTACGCTGGCCGATCACAACTACCCCCCAATCTAACGAAGCTGTTCAGACCGTATGTCTATCTTCGGGCCCAATTTGAGTGGAAATGCATAATCCACTGATACACCCCCTTTAGTATGGCCATGACTCGCCCGGACCGGGAGCTGATCGCGCAAGTTATGTTGTTCTCGCAAGGTTTCCGAACTGCAGAGTCCCTGGCTTCGAAGATTGTACCTTTCTTCAACCTTTGCGACGAACAGCTCTCACCCCAACCCCACTACGACTTTGGTCTCCGAGCTTTGAAGGCTGTATTGGCTAGCGCTGGTATCCTCAAGCGTGAACGCTTACAAACAGGCAGCCCAGAAGAGGCAGGTGGTTTCTCGGATGCGATCTCCGAACAGGTCATCGTCATTCAGAGTGTTACCGAGACTATCGTACCAAAGCTCGTGGCAGATGATGTTCCTCTGTTAACCAGGTAAATATCCTTTTCTCGCCATCAGTTGTTCTGGGTCTCTGACGAGACATCTCAGTCTTTTGGCAGATGTGTTCCCCGGTACGGAGTACGTTCCGGTAGACCTGAGCATGTTGCGAGAAAAGATCAGTGAAGTCTGCGCAGAACGTCGCTTGGTAGAGGGAGAGAGATGGATCGCCAAGATCCTGCAGTTGTACCAGATCCAGAAGATCCAGCATGGTTTCATGATGGTCGGGCCCTCTGGTACTGGAAAGACCAACGCCTGGAATGTCTTGCTCTCAGCCCTTGAGAGGCTTGATGGTGTTGAGGGTGTCTCATATGTCATCGACCCCAAAGCGATGCACAAGGACGCACTGTATGGAACCTTGGATCCCACCACCCGAGAGTGGAACGACGGTCTGTTCACCCACATCCTTCGGAAGATCGTAGACGACGTCCGTGGTGAGAGCGGAAAAAGACATTGGATCATTTTCGATGGAGATGTCGATCCAGAATGGGTCGAGAACTTGAATAGGTGGATTCACCTGTATACCGTTTTCACCACGAATTCTAACCACTTCATTTAGTGTTCTGGATGATAACAAGCTCCTGACATTACCTAACGGCGAACGTCTCAACCTGCCTCCGAACGTTAGGATTATGTTTGAAGTTGAACATCTCCAATATGCCACCCCCGCCACCGTCAGCCGCTGTGGTATGATCTGGTTTAGTGACGATGTGGTGGAACCTTCCATGGTCTACCAACAATACCTCGATACCCTCGCTTCAGTACCTTTGGACGGCGACGATGAAGATGCAGCCGATATTCCTGGAAGGCGCGCTGACGCCAGTACCGATTCAAGTTCGCCGCATCTCGCGACCCAAAAACAGGTTGCAAACATCCTACAACCCTACTTTGCGGAGGGGGAGCTCGTTGGCTCTGCCTTGGAGTTCGCTGCAAACATCGAGCACATCATGGACTTCACTACTACCCGTGCCCTGACTACCTTGTTCTCGCTTCTCAACAAGACCGCTCGCAACATCGTCGAGTATAATATCCAGCACCCCGACTTCCCGCTGTCCGCAGAAAATGTCGAACAATGTGTCACCAAGCGACTCCTTGTCAACATCATTTGGGCCTTCTCAGGAGACTCAAAGTTAGATCTACGTGCAGAGATGGGAGAGTTCTTACAGAAACAGACTGGTATCGACCTCCCTCCTCTTCCACCCGGCAGCTCATTGCTCGACTACGATGTTGTCATTTCCACGGGTGAATGGATTGCATGGCACACCAAGGTTCCGTCCATCGAGATCGAGGCGCAGGCGGTTACCGCTTCGGATGTCGTGGTTCCCACCATCGATACTGTCCGTCACGAAGAGGTCCTGTACTCTTGGCTCTCGGAACACAAGCCCCTCATGCTTTGTGGTCCTCCGGGTTCAGGAAAGACCATGACCCTATTCAGTGCACTTAGGAAGCTACCAGACATGGAAGTCGTTGGTCTCAACTTCTCCAGTGCCACAACCCCCGAGTTGATCCTCAAGACATTCGAACAATACTGCGAGTATCGAAAGACGCCCAACGGGGTCATCCTCGCTCCCGTGCAAATCGGACGTTGGTTAGTCGTGTTCTGCGATGAAATCAACCTCCCCGCTGTAGATAAGTATGGAACACAAAGAGTCATTTCCTTCATTCGTCAGCTCGTCGAAGCAGGCGGTTATTGGCGTGCCTCCGACATGTCATGGGTCAAACTTGAGCGAATACAGTTCGTCGGTGCTTGCAACCCTCCAACGGACCCTGGTCGTGTTCCTCTCAGTCATCGTTTCCTCCGTCACGCTCCTTTGATCATGGTCGATTATCCCGGAGAGATCTCCCTCAAGCAAATTTATGGAACCTACAATCGTGCTCTCCTCAAGGTCGTCTCGAACCTCAGGGCTTACGCAGAACCCCTCACAGACGCCATGGTCGAATTTTACCTTGCTTCTCAGAAACGCTTCACCACGGACATCCAAGCACATTATGTCTATAGTCCCCGAGAGCTTACGCGCTGGGTGCGTGGCATTTATGAAGCCATCCGACCCCTCGAGATACTTTCTATGGAAGGGCTCGTCCGCGTGTGGGCACACGAAGCCCTCCGTCTGTTCCAGGACCGTCTGGTCACCGAGGAAGAGAAGCAGTGGACCGACGACAGCATTGATGCGGCTGCCTTACAACACTTCCCTACAGTCAATCAAGATGAGGCCCTCGCGCGACCAATCCTGTTCTCTAATTGGACCTCGAAGAACTATATTCCAGTTGATCGAGAGGTTCTGCGGGAGTATACGAAGGCGAGACTCCGTGTCTTCTACGAAGAAGAACTGGATGTTCCTCTTGTTCTGTTCAACGATGTATTGGATCACGTCTTGCGTATCGACCGAGTGTTCCGCCAGGTCCAGGGACATCTTCTGTTGATTGGTGTGAGCGGAAGTGGAAAGGTACGTGGTTTATATCGCCTTTTCTACTAGAGTGTTCACGTTTCGGTAGACCACTCTATCTCGTTTCGTTGCTTGGATGAATGGCCTCAGCATCTTCCAGATCAAGGTCTCCAACAAGTACACCGGAGAAGACTTTGATGAAGATCTTAGATCCGTCCTTCGTCGCGCTGGCACCAAGGGTGAAAAGATCTGCTTCATCATGGACGAATCGAACGTTCTCGATTCTGGTTTCCTGGAACGAATGAACACTCTCCTCGCCAACGCTGAAGTTCCCGGTCTCTTCGAAGGCGATGAATACTCCGCTCTCATGACTGCTTGCAAAGAGGGTTCCCAACGAGATGGCCTTATGCTTGACTCTCACGAGGAACTCTACCGTTGGTTCACTCAGCAAGTTGCGAAGAACTTGCATGTCGTATTCACCATGAACCCTCCCGAGAATGGTCTTGCCTCCCGTGCTGCGACTTCCCCAGCCTTGTTCAATCGTTGTGTGCTGGACTGGTTTGGAGATTGGTCCGACCAAGCCTTCTACCAAGTCGGAATGGAGTTCACTCTCGCCCTTGACTTGGATCTTGCCTCGTACAACCCTCCTGGGCCATTCCCGATCGCCTACCGCGAACTTACTATGCCACCCGACCACCGAACCGCTGTCGTCAACGCTCTGGTCTATGTTCACCAATCGTTGCACCACATCAATCAACGCCTTAGCCGCCGTCAAGGTCGTTACAACTATGTTACCCCTCGTCACTACCTGGACTTGTGAGTCCCGCTTCCGTGTGTACCCTTTTTAGTACCTTGCTAAACCTTCCCCTCAAGCATCAACCACTACGTCCGACTCCACAACGAGAAACGCGAGGAGCTCGAGGAACAGCAGCGACACTTGCACGTCGGTCTCGACAAGCTGCGTGACACTGTTACTCAAGTCGAAGAGTTGCGCAAGAGTCTGGCGATTAAACGTTCCCAGTTGGAAGCTAAGAATAGGGAGGCCAACGAGAAGCTCCACCGAATGGTTAACGACCAGAAAGAGGCAGAACAGAAGAAAGCCGCATCGATCGATATCCAGGCGGCCCTCGTTGAACAGGAGCGTTTCATTGCGCAGCGCCAGGAGATCGTCAAGCGTGATCTCGCGGATGCTGAACCAGCGGTGCTCGAGGCCCAAGCAGCCGTCAGCAACATTAAGAGGCAACACCTTCAGGAAGTTCGAGCCATGGCAAATCCTCCAGAGGCGGTGAAACTAGCGATGGAATCCGTTTGTACGGTACTTGGTCACAAAATCGACAGTTGGAGGACAGTTCAGGGTATCATCCGACGTGACGATTTCATTCAACGAATCGTCAACTTCGACACCGCATCGCAAATGACGAGACCCGTCCGCGAACTCATGAACAAAGAATATCTGAGTAGGCCAAATTTCAACTTTGAAGTCGTCAATCGAGCCAGTAGGGCTTGCGGACCTCTCGTCAAGTGGCTTATCGCCCAAGTGAGGTTCTCGGACATCTTGGACAGGGTTGAACCTCTGCGGAACGAAGTCGCTTCTCTCGAGTCCCAAGCCGCGAACACGAAAGAACAGGCCAGGACCATCGTTAACATGATTGCGGAGTTGGAAGCCTCCATCGACAAGTACAAATCCGAGTATGCTCTTCTCATCAGCGAAACACAGGCCATCAAGGCGGAGATGGAGCGCGTCCAGCACAAGGTCGATCGCAGTATGACACTCTTGGAGAGTCTGTCGTCCGAGAGAACCCGTTGGGAGTCTGGAAGCCGAACCTTCGACGTCGAGATGAGCACCATTGTCGGAGATGTTCTCATCTCTGCCGGATTCCTCGCGTACGGTGGTTTCTTCGACCAATACTATCGAGAGATGATGTGGCAAGATTGGTGCGATCACCTGCAGGAGGCCGGTGTAAAATTCAAAACAGAACTTGGTCTCCCCGAGTACCTTTCTACCGCGGACGATCGTCTTGACTGGCAGTCGAAAGGGTTACCTTCCGACAACCTGTGTACCGAAAACGCCATCGTCCTCAAACGCTTCAACCGGTACCCTCTTGTCATTGATCCAACTGGACAGGCTACGGGCTGGATCCTCCAGGAGTACAAAGACAGGAAGATCACCGTTACCAGTTTCTTGGACGAGGCGTTCCTCAAGGTTTTGGAGAGTGCTCTACGATTCGGTAATCCCCTACTCATCCAGGACGTGGAACACTTGGATCCAATCCTCAACCCTGTTTTGAACAGGGAAATCAGACGTACCGGTGGTCGTGTCCTTATCCGTCTGGGCAACCAAGATATCGATTTCTCCCCGTCCTTCATCATGTTCCTCACTACACGCGATCCCTCCGTGGAGTTCTCGCCCGATATTTGCAGTAGGGTGACCTTCGTCAACTTCACAATGACTAGGAGTAGTCTCCAGAGTCAGTCCTTGGATCAGGTGCTTAAAGCGGAGAGACCCGATACGGAGCGCAAGCGTACGGATTTGATGAAGATGCAGGGTGAATTTAGGTTGCGACTTCGAACCCTGGAGAAACTGCTGCTCCAGGCACTGAACGAATCGACGGGTAACATCCTCGATGATGATAAGGTCATTGAAACCCTCGAGACATTGAAGAAGGAGGCCGCTGTCATTACGCAGAAGGTCGAGGAGACAGATCTAGTCATGCGAGAGGTGGAGCAGGTGACCGCGGAATATCTCCCACTTGCACAGGCTTGCAGCGCAATCTTCTTCATCTTGGAGCAACTGAACTTGGTCAACCACTTCTACCAATTCTCCTTGCGATTCTTCCTTGATATCTTCGACTACGTCCTCCTTCACAACCCGAACCTGAAGGGTATTTCTGACCACGCTCAGCGACGCAGTGTTCTCCTCAACGACCTCTTCCTCGTCGCTTACAAGCGAACATCCCGCACCCTTTTCCATCGTGATCACGTTATGCTTGCCGTTCTGCTCGCCCAAGTCAAGTTGCGCGGAGAGGAAGAGATTACCGACGAGTACGAATTCTTGTTGGAAAGTGGTGAAGGCGCAACCACTGTACCCGGAGGTAGCGGTGGATCCTCATTCCTTACCGACGAACAGCTCCACCGCTTGGAACACTTTGCGAAGTCTCCACTTTTCAAGCCTGTCCAAGAACATATCCTGACCAATGAAAGTGTCTGGGTTCCGTTCCTCGAAGACAGCGCCCCCGAGAAATCTATCCCGTCTCCTTGGGATCCAAGCACCCGTAAGCAGTCTACCAACATACATTTGATTGAGGATCTGACTCGTCCTATAGCCGCCCTAAACGCCATCCGTGATATGCTTATCATCAAGTGTCTCCGACCAGATCGCCTTCTCCAGGCAACTGCAACTTTCGTACAGACCGTGTTCCAAGTCGATCTCGCCGCAGAGTCCGCCTATGCGCTGGGAGCTATGGTCAGTGATGAGGTAGCACCTGCTACTCCATTAGCATTGGTTTCCGTCCCTGGATACGACGCCAGTTACCGTGTGGACAACCTCGTCCGGGACTCCGGTGCCAGGTGTACTTCAGTGGCCATGGGTTCACAGGAAGGTTTCACTCAAGCCGACCGAGCAGTTGCATTAGCAGCGAGGCAGGGTGCTTGGGTGTTACTCAAGAATGTTCACCTGGCGCCGACGTGGCTAGGACAACTGGAGAAGAAACTGCAGACCCTCAATCCACACCGTAGCTTCAGGTTGTTCCTGACGATGGAGGCCAACCCATCCATTCCTGTCAACATCCTTCGACAATCGAGGATCATCATGAATGAGCCACCTCCGGGTATCAAAGCTAACCTCCTTGATTCATTGCGCAACATTCCTCCCTCGCGCTTGTCCCAGGGTCCTGCGGAGAAGGTTCGTTTGTACTTCCTACTTGCCTGGTTCCATGCAGTGGTACAAGAGCGTCTGCGTTACGTCCCGTTGGGATGGAGTAAGACCTATGACTTCAACGACTCTGATATGGCATCTGCCTTCCTCACGATTGACTCATGGCTTGGGCGCGCCGCAAAGTCACGGGCGAATATCGATCCCGCTGCCATCCCGTGGGATGCCGTGAAGACCCTCATCAAACAGTCAGTGTACGGGGGAAGGATCGACAGCGACTTCGATCAGCGGATTTTGGACGCCTTTGTTGATGGATTGTTTACTCCTCACGCTTACCACGTGGACTTCGATCTCGTCCCGAGCACAACCGGTGAACGCACGCTCCCTGTTCCCGATGGAACGAAGCTCGAGAACTTCCTTTTGTGGGCTCAGCGACTTCCAGACCGCGAGCCGCCCTCGTGGCTCAGTCTACCCTCCACTGCAGAACGCCTGATTGCCGTCGCGCAAGGTATGTTTCACCAGCACGAGGCTGAGATCCGGTGTATTCAAACCCCTGATAGGAAATGAACTTCTCGGAAAATTGAGGAAGATGCGAATGCTGGCAGATGATGACGACGACTCTGCGCCGGCTGTCGGAGCTCCTCAAGGACAGACGTCACAACAGCCCGCTTGGATGAGGCAACTGCATGACCGTTGTATGGAATGGATTGGACAACTCCCTGCCGTGAGTGATCAGCATCCCGCAGTGACTATTAAATGGGTCTAACAAGATATTACAGAATTTCCACTCTCTTTCTAAACAGAGCGCAGACAACTCTGACCCTCTCCACCGATTATTCTTCAGAGAAGGAGCGATCGGACAGAAGCTTCTTTCTCAGGTCCGCAGAGACCTTTCGGACGTCGTCAAGGTCTGCGAGGGTGCCCTGAAACAGACTAACCACTTACGAACCCTCATGAGCGCTCTGACCAAGGGTGGGTTCTCCTCCTTTGTTCCCTTCGGGGAGTGATGCTGATGCACTACACAGGGACTATCCCGGATCACTGGCGCAAGTACAAGGTGCACAAGGCGATGTCCGTTTCCGAGTGGATCCCTAATTTCGCCCGTCGTTTGGCTCAATTGGATCACATCTCCGGACTGGATAACCTGAACAACATCGAAGTTTGGCTCGGCGGATTGTTCTACCCCGAAGCCTATGTCACCGCAACTCGACAGGCAGTAGCGCACAGGAGGAAGTGGAGTTTAGAGACGCTTCATTTACAGTTGGATTTGGAGAAGGTGAACGATCCCGAGGCTTTCATTATCGATGGTGAGGCTTTCATGATTCGCGTTCGTATCCCTTGTCACACCATCCTCAATCGCGTTCTCCTCTCAGGTTTGGTGCTCGAAGGAGCTTCTTGGGCGACAGACAAACTCGAACTCAACCTGGGAGAGTCAGTGCGGCTCAACCCTTCGCAGATCCGATGGGTACAGTCGAACGACGCTTCCAAGGGATCAGTCAATCTCCCGGTCTACCTGAATAACGACAGGAGCGATGTCTTGTTTACTGTGGATCTTCCTTTCGATGGCACCGCTGGCTTCCTAGTTGCAACCAGAGCTGTCTGTTTGACAGCTTAGTGACTCTAACGACATGATACGCTGACGATATATGATTTTGTTGGAATACCCCGGATGATGCTACATACCTGTTGTCGTACTGATCTCATACGTATCGCGTTTATAGTAGAAGGATGATGAACAATGATGTGTGAGGTGGATTTACAATCTTTTACGACCGTTGAACTGAACTTCCTGGAACCACGTGCAAAACCTTCCAGTCCACCTCGATGCCCTTGGTCCTGAAGATGGCTCGAGCGTCCTCAGCTATAGCCTCGAAACCACCGGTCGCCAATGCCAGGATCGTAGGGCCCGCTCCAGAAAGGCAGATTCCTAACAATCTAGGATGCGTTTCTGGTGTGATATTTGATGTCACATCAGGTAACCCGGGAATCTGCATCACACGTTACGTCTATATGAGTCGCGGGCCCCGTGGAGAGATGCGGGAAGTAAGAATTTACCAATTCCTTACGATAGGGTTGGTGCACTCGATCTTTCATTGCCTCGTAGATGAGTTCGGGATCTGGAGGGGTAGCAGCGAGCGCGGTTGTGAGGACGGCAAGTCGTTGTAGATTAAATACCTGCAAGAAAGTGAGTCCAAGAGGGCGTTGAGGGGAGGGGGAACGTACGAGATCCTTTCGTGAGTAAGATTGAGGTAGGACCTGCCTCGCGCTCGCAGTACTCAACTCGAACCTCGGTATGATCGCGACCGCCCTAATGCTCTCCGACCACCCAAACTGAACGTAATGTCCAATCCCGATCGGAGGTTGCGGTGGATGCAAACCCCAATCCTCTCCAGCGTCAGGCGGGTATTCAGGTAGCACTTCGCTCAAAGGCACAGAAGCCGCTTCCGTCGCCGTCGCGTCCAACTCTCTCAAATATGATCCGACGAATCCACCGACGAGAGCAGCGGTGACATTATCCGGGTGCCTCTCGACCATCAACGCGAAATCGAGCATTCTCGAGGTCGAGAGGTTTAGGTTCCCGAGTTCGTTTCCTAATAACACTCCAGCGATAACGGCTGCTCCTGAAGATCCCAATCCACGTCCAAACGGGATCTCGTTATCCACCGCGATTTTTAGTTGGGCGTTTCGTGTGATTCCATCGGAGGAGGGGGTAGATAAAGCCGTGGGGAACTTTTGAATGCCATGACACCGTAAGACGTACAATGCGACTCTGGTGGTCAGGTTTTTGTAAGGATCCAAGGGGACTTCGTCGGACCCTTCACCCGTATACTCCAATATCGGCAAGTTCCCATGCGATCCATCGGTCGGAACGCAAGTGACGGTGAGGGTGAGGTGAAGCGACAAAGACAGTCCGACCACATCGAATCCAGGACCGATATTGGCCGATGTCGCCGGTACCTTAATGACGAAGGAGGAGCACGGTTGTCCAACGTTGGACATCCTCTGGATCTTGAAGAACGGAAGACACGAAAAGCCGTATGAGAATCCGTAAGCATTTTTTCACTTGACGTTTAGGTCGCGGATCTGACTCGGACTTTGGAAGCAGACAGGGCACAAGTCCTAAGGAGCGCTTATTCTCCACCAAACAATGCGAGATTTCCACCATGAAAAAAAAAACGCAGGGGAGCATCCACGTAAATAATTACGCCGTAAAAGTAGAAGAGTAAAAAAATTGTGAACGTGTTTTACGAAATACCAAAAGTCTGTTTGGGTATTTTAAATAACCGAGAACTACGATGAAACGAGACGGTCAGGATTGAGGTGAGATTGCGAAACCTTGCACTCACATAAACTATATCGTCCAAAGCCCCTCGCTGGGCAACGGGAACAGCAACTAGACATTTGAAAGCGGCAATCGTTAAGGCCCTGTACTGTTCAGGGAGGATGTATGGAATCGTACGCACTTGGCTGATGATTCGCCCCCGTGTGAAACACTGCGATCCTATAATACCCAGCAGGCAAGCCTCCACTGATAACGGTCGACAATACGCCCTTCACCGCGGGGTCGTTCAACGCCTTGAAATATACAAAACTTTTTGGGTCCGTCGGTGTCGTCTGACCAAAACCCGTCAACCGCTCAATCACAATATGCGAATGCCCTATAACGTCCCCGCGAGCATTGACTTCTTGAGGACTAGACATAAAAGTCTTCTGTGGGTTCGTGAACCAACCGGTGTCGAGATGACTGATCGCGACCTCAACGGTAAACGACGCGTTCTTCGTGAGTGCAGCAAAGTTCGGAGGGAAAATGAACTTGGCCGACGGCATGTTATCTACGCTCGGAATGACGCCTGCCGGGGCCGTATTACATGAACCACCTATAGAATTGGAGCAGGAGGGATCAATCGAGTGCCTTGAGGCGATGGATGGGATTGTGCACGTACCAGGAATCTGCTTGCCGTTGGTGAGCGGCTTATTCACGGTCTTGCAGAAATTGATCCAGTTGTTGCTCGAAGTTCGGCTCGGTACTACGTATGAGCAGATTAGGTCGTATTAGGTATTCAGCGGAGACGGTAGGACCAAGAATAAACCTTGCCCTGGACCTGCGATATTACCCTGCCCATCGTCCTGAAAACCGGTGGATATTACCGCTGGGTCCAAGGAAAGAGAGGTCTGTGAAGGGTCCTCTGGCTCGGAAGGTGTATAGTCCACCCCGGTCGCGATGATACGCATTATGTTTTCGCTCTCGGTCATACAGTCGATTGTGGTCCCAGGGGATCCCACCTTGGGTGACGCTCGACAACTGCACAGTCGTGAGCACCATCGCGTGGGTGTGGTCGGGACGAACGGGATTACATACACCAGACCGGGGTTACATTGTGTGGGCATGAAGTGTCCCTGGGCGCATTGAGCAAGGTGATCGTTGATGCAAGCTATCTCGTCCGTTCCACAGGGAGACAATGGGCTGAGGGTCTTGAACTTGGCACTGTTAGAAACTAATAATCAGCAACAATCAAACCGCGGGTTATGAGCAGTGGTGTGTGGAAAACGTACTTGAGAGTGATTGCATCCTTCCCATTCTGAAACAAGACCGTGTCTCTCCTTACGTGGGGCTGGGTGTTGACACCAAGACAGAAATAGAGACCAAGAGTAAAGAACAAGCTGGCGGAAGGCTGCATCCCGGAAAGAGGGTGCGGGGAACGGTGCCCAAGATAAAATCCCAAGACGAGGGTGAAAGGGATCCAGCCGCCACAGCTTGACCCAAATCCTGGGGACTGTAAGTCTCGGTATTTTTTTTTCATTAGCCTCCGTCCTGCAAAAAACGCAAGCGGCCGGCGACTCGCGGATGGAACGAAACTAGTTGTCCAGGTTTGGCACCTGTCAACCGGTGACCACCAATTGAAGGAAATCGAGGGAGGACCCGGAGTGCCAACCCGAAGATGATGCCGATGTTTTCCCCCCCACTCTCGACGGCCATGCTTGACCTGCAGAGTTTGCCGTCTACAAAAGTAAAATGGTACCCTCCAGACACCGCCTCCAACCGTTTCTTTTCCGCTCGCGATCTGCCGGCCGTTTGGCTTTATCCTACTGGAAGTTCGGGGACTCTGAAGGCAATGTTAGCCCGAGGTCGGGTTAGTCAGCCTTTTCGATGTCGCGCCAGCTTGAAGCGGAATGGCCCACGATGATTACTGTGGATCAACAGAGTGAGTGACTGAGGGAACGTCTCGCCTGTTGAGCTGATGCCGAAGACCGTGAGAGACTTGTGTACCAGGATGAGTGCCGTGCGGTGGATGTATGTTACAGCGAGTGGATGGATGGACCGATGTGGGGCCTCGCAAGGAAGAGACACTGACCCTACAACTGAAAAGAAAAGGAGAGTTCTCTCAAAGCACAGGAAAATCGAACCGTTATTCTGTAGGGAACTGAACGGGGTCACGATTAGGCTCTAGTTTCATTTCCAGCAACCTCGTGCATGAAGTGAACTCACATGCACCGTGTCGTCGAGCGTAGTGAGCAAATAGTGAGTAACTATTAACCATGGCTCGATGATTCCAGCGAGGATCAAGTGGGATTTACCGTGAGCGTGGCCTTGTCGGGTCGACGATGATCAGAAAAGCCCACAATGTCCCCTGTCCAATCCTTTCAAAATGACCATTGTGGGTACCCTTCCCTAGATTATGGAAGAGCGCAAAAATCCTCAAATTCGCCAGCTCTGTCCGTCCAATTCTTCACAAGATTGTATGTCGGGTACAACATGCCTGATATCCCTCTTCGAAGTTCTCGATGAGGTGGACCAAAGTCCTTGGCACGGAGCACTATCAAACTGGCGGGAGATTTCCACGGAAAATGGCCTCAGGATCAAGCCCGTCTTGAGGTTATCGTGGTTTGGGATCCCAAGTCGTCCCAAGTGGAAAACGATCAGATGAGATGCGGACACCAAACCCGGTATCAAGACTGCCTTGCGATAAGCGAGCTTATGAACCACAGGCCCAGTCTGTAGCAAGAAAATTATCCGATGGATTGGTCTGCAGCAGCAATGTACACGCTACAACGATTCAGGAACCGCTACAAGTTTGCAAATTTATGATTCTTCCAGAGGAGGGGGACCTTCGTCCTCGGAGTCAGAGCCGTCGCCGTCCTCTAGGTCGAGGTCAGGGGAACCGGAAGGACCAGCATCTCCCCGATTTCCCATCTGAGCCATCAGCTGGGATAAGGTGATAAGTAGTCAGGAAATGGATAGGTTGAGGTTAATGGCCAACCTTTTGAATGTCCATATCGCCACCAAAGCCGGGCATGCCTCCCATGCCTCCCATGCCTCCCATACCACCCATACCACCCATACCGCCCATACCGCCCATACCTCCCATACCTCCCATGTCCAAGTCAGGGTCTTCTAGCGCCTCTCCACCCTGCTCATCCTCATCAACCCATTTGGAAAAGTCGGTCCGGATGAAGGTCGACTTCTGTTTAAGTTTCTGAAGGCGTGGCCAATACTCGAGTTTTTCCTCCTTCTTGCGAAGTGTCAGGTTCAGGGAGCGAGAGGTCAGGCGCTTCGAAGATTCCTGGTGATGGTGGGGTGTTGAGATCAGCCACGACTCTCAGTGATTGGCGAGCAAACACGTAGGAAGAATCGCGTACTTCTGGGACGATCTCTCCGAACAAATCTATGTCGAATTCGTATTCCTTCTCTTCTAAGCCCCTCTCGGCGCTGTTACGATTAGGTTACGATCCGTTAGAGATTCCATGATTAGCCAAACGACGATCTGCGACTCACTTTCCAGCCTTGGCCTTGAATGATATCCTTGAGGTGGTCAACTCGCAGGTGAGGGTAGAATCGATGATATCAGGCAAGTTGACCGTCAGATACACGATGTTCTACAGCGTCAGCAGAAAAGTAAGAGAGAGGTCAGAAACAAGGCCAATTTGTAAAAGAGGCAGAGAATCGACAACCTTCTCAGCATCGGCACTGCTGCTGCGTTGAGCCCAGAGGACCTCAGGATGTAAAGGCATTTTCGTTCAGTGAGATGTCAGTTTGGAAAAAGAAAGGAGCTCGGGGCGGATTTCAACGTCCTCCGCGATGCCACGTGACCTTCTCACGTGGATATCTCATCAGAGCTGGTCGTTTCGAGAGCTTTCGAGTCAGGCCTTACGGTATTTTTCTTTCCTCTCAACGCCCACTCATATCGATGTCCCAGCACCTCTGGCTCCGCTGTGAAAAGAAAGAGTTCGAGCGTCGCGCTGCTCTCTCCCCCAAAAATGCCAAGGCGCTGATCGACGCAGGATTTACGATCCACGTCGAGCGCGACAAACAGAGGATCTTCGATGATGCGGAATACGAATCGTACGCGCATCCTTGTTGATTCATCCTCTGAACCGAGACGATGACAAGCGTTTCAAGCGTCGGCTGCATTTTGGAGGAGAATAATTCCTGGTCAAACGTTCCAAAGGATATTCCGATCATCGGACTCAAGGAGCTTCCTCTCTCTGATGATCCCTTGCCCCACACGCATATCCAGTTCGCGCATTGTTACAAGAGTCAAGCCGGCTGGTCAGCGGTATTGGCCCGCTTCTATAAAGGGGGTGGGAAGCTTTACGATCTCGAGTTCTTGACCGATGACACTGGTAGGCGCGTGGCGGCCTTTGGTTTCCATGCCGGGTTTGCAGGTGCCGCCGCCGGCGCGTTGGCCTTGGCATCGATACAGGCAGGGGAGACCCCCGGTCACTTGTACCCATATGTCAACGAGACGGAGATGGTGAAAGCCGTTGAGGAAAAATTGGGAGACTCTGACAAGAAGACCAGGGCCCTCGTGATCGGTGCTTTAGGCAGGTGCGGCCGGGGTGCGGTAGATCTTTTCAGGAAGATCGGTTTGGAAGAGTGAGCATGCTTACGGATTATCCGATATGAGCGTGGACATCTGAGGATCATCTAGGGACAATATTCTCAAGTGGGACATGGATGAGACCGCAAAGGGTGGACCATTCCAAGAGATCTTGGATGTTGATATCTTCGTCAACTGCATTTACTTGAGCTCGAAGATACCCCCCTTCGTGACACATGAGCATATCAATGCTGCTGGTCCAGGACGTCGGCTAAGGGTGATCGTCGACGTGAGCTGCGACACGACGAATCCGTTTAACCCTATTCCGATCTACAACATCAACACGACCTTCAAGGAACCTACTGTGCCTTTGACTGTCAGGTACGTAGACATGTGGTCGTACGGAGATCGACGACGGGAGTAACTGTTCGCCGATTTGTGCAGCCCCGGAAATCCATCACTTTCCGTGATTTCGATTGACCACCTGCCGACGTTGCTGCCACGGGAGGCGTCTGAACAGTTCAGCAGCGACCTGTTGCCGTCTCTGCTACAGCTACCGCAGAGGGAGACGGCCAGAGTGTGGGTCGAGGCGGAGAAATTGTTCAATAGCAAGTTGAAGGAGGCAGTGCAAGTTGAAGGTCTCTAGGGATGGTATAGACGGGCTGGATTGATGTTTGATCTCGTGAAGCGGATCAGGTGAGCGGTCGTTTCGTGTTTTAAAAGCTGCAATAGGCGGTCACTAGAGGATAGCATTGGGTGGCAAGTGGTGGGAAGGGTCTGTATAGAAAAGCATTGAATCTCTTCGTTGTCTCGAAGACAAAATGCGAACAAGAGATGATCTGCATGAGACAAGTGATCGGATCTTTTACTCGAAGCTCGGACGGAATGACCTCGCGCAGGTACATATAGTGGTACATTAGGATGTTTTGACCTTCGAAGGTGAATGCCATATTGTTGAGGTGTACGCTGGTCAGATCCGAGGCTGGTCGGGGTTTCTTCGCCTAGGAATTGTTCCACATGGCCCAGCTCAAATCAACTCAACTCGGCTCGCGGGAACATCACTGCCGACTCTTAGCGGATTCCGCTACACTGGGTGGGAACTTAAAACCAAGACGTCCCATCTCCAGTCCCCCTTGCCCCCCATACGCAGGGTGTGTACGCTGGTCGTCGGTATTCCTTTATATCTCTTTGGAAGCACAGGACAGCAGAGTTGCCGCTCGCAGAGGTAAGAAACCTTTTCATTATCTTTTCCTTGATATCTCCCGTTTCCAGGACAATTACGGTTAACTTACGCAACGCCCGCTCTTCTCACCGATCCTCTCTCTCCCTTTTGTTCTCCCTCTCATTTCTTGTTTATTTCAACGTCGTTCGCCCTCGCTCTCTCTCTTTGTTCTCTCTCTTTCTCTCTCTGTTCTTCTTCTGTCTCCTTCGTCCCCCCTGGTGTTGATACTTTCACCCTGCAGGTAATACACTAGGTGCAGGTCACCCCCGCATTTTTCATACCAAAGGCTTCAATTCGTCCTAATCCCCCCCTCGTCGAACCGGTTATACTAACCCAATACCCTGCTTCCAATGGCCATCCAAATCCTCCCGGAAATTTGCATCTCTCCCCCTCCCCCGTCACAAAACTTTGTCGAACCATTCTCACCATTCGACAATGTACATTTCGCTGTTGGAGAGGATGAGGACGCTTTCAGGCCCGCTTTGCTCTCTCCACCGCCAAGTATACCCATGTCCATCCCGAGGCACCTGTCCCCGTTACCGCCTTCAGATGCACCTGTCAAGGGTCAAGGGTTAGAGCGAGAGAGATTCGAACGGTTGCTCAAGTCCTCCCGCGAGCGGTCTGCCGCTCTGGGTCACAAGAAATCCCCAGATCTCAGGAAAGAACTTGCGGTGAAGAGTTATAAGAGCAAGCAAAGTGCGTCCTCCACTCTCATCATCTCCCATCCTGTGTGCCACGTTGACCCTTTGTTCCTCGTGGCAGTGGAACGCCGTGCGCGCTTCTTGCTCAAGGTGGCGGAACCGCCTTGTCCATCCGCCGCTTACGAACCCAAGACGCCCCCAGATTCGCCGGCGATCTTCAACTACTCCCTCCCTTCGCCAGGTCTCGTTTCTCCCTTGGCGATGTACGAGTATTTGGAGGAGGAATGTGTAACTTCACAGCCATGGACCGAACAGGTCGATTTCCTCCTTCCGAAATCTGCTGTCCAATCGAAATCGAACTGTCCTGCTCTTACCTTCAAGAGCGGTGGGGTTCTCCCTTCTCTGGACGAAATCACGGCTCGATTGAGTTTCAAGAACCTGCCTGGAGCGCACCAGGCCACTCCTCGCCTTCCGTCGTTCCTGCAGCAGAAACGAGGTGCTATCGCCGAACCAGAGACTCCAGCAACGCCTACCCCGATCACGATCGGTCGTCTGCGAATGCCAGGATCTCGATCCCGAGGTTCTTCGCCTCCCCCAGAACAGCAGATTTACGAGGCCCCACCTTCACCGGTTACGCCTAAGCTTCAGGTGACCACTACGGTCATCCCCAGGATGCCAAGATCGACCACGACTAGTCTCACCGAGTCTAATCTTGAGGCCTTCTCTCGTTCTCAACTCCTCAAGTCTGTTCGCCGTTCCTCTTTGGCGTTGCCGGTGCACACACCCGTGCCAACCGCACCTGTTGAGGTTAGGGCAGTCAGGAGACGAAGCGCTCCAGCGGAATTGCCTGCTCGTGCACGGAGTCAGTTCAAGCACCCAATTCTCGACCTCCCTGGAGGATTCTAAAATGGGATTCCTCCCTCATTTTCAAAGCACTCCCGGTCGGCTTCGTACAAGAGTCGTGGAGTTCCCTCGTTGCGGTCGAACTCCAGTCATCGTCCCTCGGTATAAATTTTGCGTCGTTCCTTTTTTTCCACCCGGTATTTGTTCCCCTCTCCCTCAAACCGGTTTTGACGATATTTTCCCCGTTTATTTCCGTGATCTTTTTTCTTCTTCCTTGAACACTTCTTCGTCTCTCCTTGTCACCACACAGTCCTTTGCTCATCATGTTATGGGAAGCAAGCGGGTGTTTTTACGTTCGTTAGGTTCGCGTGGAGGTTGGGATTCTGTGAATCCTTACTCCTTGCTTGAATCGCTCGTGCATTCAGACTTTAAAGCAGTTGCAAGTCCTTTCTTGGCTAAAACTTCGAGCTTCCTCTTTGAACACTTTCTCCTTTACCTCACAACATTTGTTTCGTTTCTCCCCTTGTCTGTTCTTCGTGCTCTGCTTGCAGGGTTCTATAGGGGTCATGCAACCTTGCGGACTTTTGTTGTGTTTCCTCGTGGAGAGTTTCTTTGGTCCTTCGTTGATTTTTTCGTGGTTTTAGTACCGCTCTCCCGTCCCTCATCTTTGGGTTTGCAACTTTTCCCTCTCGTTCTGTTTTACACATAAACTTCCCGCTACCCTACCCTCCAGCTCCCACCCACCCCCCTATCGTGTTTGCTGTGCGATCACACTTGTTTGGTCTTGTGGTGTTTGTACGTAGTAAGATTTTTCTTTTCCATACCTCTTGCGTAGCGTAGCCTGTTCCTGGTAGAGAGTGTAGATCACTTCACTCACGTTTTGCCGCACTGACTTCCTGTCTAACCCCCAAAGAATATACACCAACTTCCTCGCGGTTCACCCTCGCGTAAACAAAATAACGTCTGAGTCGCGTATACTGTGTGCTCGGTGATCCATGAAAAACGTTGAGCCTCACCGATATCACCAGGCTATTTTGAGAGTTCTCTTACGAGGCGGCGGTCGGTGTTTCGCCAGTTTTGGGCAGGGAATTCCGAGACCCCATTTTCCCTCTCCCTCTCCTAGGCGCACTTATTCTTTTTATCCGGTCGGCGTGATTCAGCCAGCTATATGGTGATTGTACATGCGACTTAGCGAAGAAATCGTCGAGTTTTTGGTTCTTGGAATTCTTGGTGATAGTAGTATGCATCTAAGGTTTGGTAAGATCTTCCTGTGCGCATATATCTATTGGCATTCAGAGATGCGAAAGATGTACGGGTTGTGCGGTATTGTCCATATGTACAATACACCCACCCTCTTTGACTGACACCGATCATCTTTTTTCTTTCCCCGTTGTATTCAAGTATGTACTCAGCGGGTTTACACGGCGATTTTGTTTTACGATGCTTGATTACAACCCTTCCCCGAATAATTTTCAGGATCAGTTAGGGTTGGTGAGATCTTGAGGTGTAGATCCCTTTAAACCCCCCCCCTCTTTTCCGGGGTCCCGGGGAGGGAAAAAAGATGGGGGGGGGTACAAGTCCGGTGAACCGGTGATCTACAATAATCGATTAATCATCCATCACGAACCGGAAGATTTGGAGAAGGCACGGTATGTATGGATGTGCGTGTGAGTGCGTGCGTGTGTGCGGGGGATCTCCATTTTTACAGTAAACTCTTTGCGCAGCGCTCCACTACGCGGGGATCCACAAAGAAGAAAAAAGAAAAGAAAAAAACAGCGTTAAAACCCAGGGAACCCTCAAGTTTTTCTCTCCCCCTTTGAACACTTGGCTCGTACGCTCCCCACGTACTCACTCAGGTTACGTGTATGTGTTATACAGCGAGATCGAAGGATAAGAGTTGTACGACCGGTACCGCAGAGTGACAGCGGCTCGTGAAGAACAGCGACATTCGAAAACTGAAACAAAGAGATCGATCAAACCCGACATGACAAAAAAAAAGTATCATTTCATTTCCCGCGCCCATAACTCATATAATTATGAGGGATCTACGTATAACCCCCGCTAAGTAATGGAATCCGGATACAACCAGATTCAGATGTATGTATTCCTCGGTACGAACGAAAGAAGACCGAGGAGCGATAACGAACGAAAAAAATAAAATAGAATAAAAGTTCGCGAGGACAAACAAACGCAAATAACCGGATCGCAGTCCGGAGATTTCTGAAATGCACGACGAGATCTTCGGTTTTCGACGCCCACGACCTTCAAAGTGGACATTAATGAACCGCACACATCCCACGTCGCCATCGAAGAGTGTAGATCGGGAAAAGCTGCGCGGTGGGGCCGTCGAAAGGATCGGGAAGATATATACTTTGGAATGCAGATGTACGGATCTGGAGATCGAATGGAGGCTGTGGAATCTTGTACATTCGTATCGTCGACTGCGTGCCGGCCTACAAGTTCTTCCACGGTTCGCGTTTAGATAGGAGAGTAAAAGGGAAATTATATTTTGGATACATGGGTTGTGGACAAGATCGAAGTATGAGAGAGAGCGAGAGCGAGAGAAAGAAAAGAGGGACAAGCGACACTATTATATTTACACATTGGGAGTGGGGACTTCGACCAGCTTGCGCGCATGAAACACAAAAAAACCGCCACGAGACAAAGACGGAGAAACAAAAAAAATGGGAAGATAGTGGTGGTGGATAAGCAAATCGACAGCTGAGTGCTAAGTAGTAGTACGACTTCTGTGAGGGAGAGGATATGTTGCTACAACGTTCAAGGGGAAGACAACAACCAAGAAACAGAACAAGTAAGGTGAGAGAAACCGAAAGGGTGGGGGGTGAGAAGAACAAGGGAACAAGGATTAATCTAGATTATGCTTGGATGAATTATAGAGGTTTGTGAGGGGAAGAGGATGAAAGCAAGATGAGAAGAAGGAAACGGCCATGTTCTGGGTCAAGAACAAAAAAAAGTGCAAAGGTACCTCGGACATCAAGTCCAAGGGCCACAAAGGGAGAAAGGAGCAAGGTGGGCATCAAAGAGAGGGGTGAGGGGGTCGAACGTACAACTTTCCGATTACTGGCACACAGATTTGCTTTGTGGGGAGAACCGTTTCCTCGGCCGATTACCAAAGTATTGCACCATCAGAGCGGTCAGGACGTCAAACTTTTTTTGTCAAGGGCGACGATCGGCGTCCGTCTATCCGTCTTTGGAGGCGCGTGTCAAGAGGTGAGAAAAAAGATGTAGCCAATCCGTCGCCCGTCCGTTCCGAACGGGTAGTTCAGGACCACGATAGTGTGATCACCTCCAAGACTGTACCTGTGATAGTCTACCCGCGGTCTGGACCGGCGGACTCTGCTTCGGTTGAATGGGAGTCACCGAAGTAGAACTCGAACGGGAATGAGTCGATCTCGGTGGGGAGGGCTGTAGGTCCCCCTCACCCCGGTCCCTTTCTCTCTCCTTGTCTTGCTCACGGTCCCTCTCGCCGTCTCGATCCCCATACCGATGGCCTTTCAGGTTCAACGACTGCGTCGAAGCTGACAGATCGACATCCATAGGAGCCAGTCCTCCGTTATCGTAGCTATGCCCCCGGCGATGAGTATGGTTCACTTGCTTAGAGGACGTCCGTAGGGACGAGATGCCATGCCGGATCGTTTGGGTCTCCTGGTCCATCGGAGTGATGTTAGAGAACCGAAGCGGGGGAAGGACGGTGGGTGAGGTCGCCTGCGACCTATACGTGTAAGAAGAAGGTCCAAAAGGGATAGGATTGTGGTTCGCTCGAGGGCGGATGGGGGGCAAGGTAGTCGGAATGGGAGTTTCGGTTTCCGGGGTTACCGACCGCCCCCGCAATCTCGTTATGACATACAATCTGCGGGCTGCGTGGTATACTGTTTTGTAAATCGTAAGGAGAGAAAAGCAGGGGTCAGACGCTTACTGCGGTCGATGTGATCCATTCTACGGCTATCCGCATCGTCCGGACGGTCCATCTCCTCATCAGAGTCCGCAAGAGGATCCGTTGTGAGCGCGCGTTGGAACGCATCTGAAAATAAAGGCAAAGCGGTTTGGAACGACAGGTCACCGGGCTTCTGCGCGGGTAAATACTTACGGTCAACGAGGGAGATACCGCGAGTGCTCTTTTCAGATGCTACGACGCAGATAAAAGGGTTAGATCAACCAAGCTGTGGAAAAGATGTGAAGCTTACATCTGCGGGAAGGGGCGGGAAGCGAGGGACGGACTGGAGGATAAGGAGTGTGATGCTGATGGTGGCTGGTCGAAGAGGTATATGATAACGGTTGAGTGGGGTGGCTCCTCCCATTGGACGAATCTGATGGAGTTAAGGGCGTTTGATCGCCGGGTGTATAGTACCTGAAGTTTTCTCGGAACCTCGTGGCTTCCTCGCGGAGGGGTAGTGTTGGTGGCGGTGGCGAAGAGCGGTGGTTCCTTGGTGGAGCGTAACCAACTGTAAAACACGTGTAACGATCAGCACGGTGCTATCTCTCTTGATCAATGCCAGATAAAGGGGACAATGGAAGAGGTGCCGAAACTTGTGACCTCGTGGTACAGGCGAGGCCTTACCTTTTGGGCCGGGAGGAACTGTGGGAAGTTTTCCCTTTGCCCGCTTCTCGAGTTCCTCAGTCTCAATGAGGTCTCTAAGGATGACGCTCCGTTGATTGGACTTGCGCTTTGCCCACTCTATTTCCTCTGGCATGTCGACGTTTTCCATGTTCATCTCCTCTTCGGTGAGTCGTTGGATTCGAGGCATTTTCCCAGGGTTTTTGAGAGTGTACTCGTCCGCGAAGGGATTAGAGGCCTGTGGGCCTTGGTAATAGTGGAAGATTAACCATAAGAAGGCTCTCGCTCTAGAAGCGGACGATAAGGGGTGAGGGAGGAAGAGGTCCATGAAGTCTAGCGGACTTTCGAAATGCATCGGACCGAGAAGCTAGGCAAGAGGATTGAATGCGACGGAGTGAGCAGAAAGTGGAAACGGCACTATACTGTAGAATATGATGACAGGACAAAGATCAGATTTACGACACTTGTCGTTGGTAGCTGTCCGGCAGCCTAGAGATAAATTTGTGTACGTGACCGGGGAGGGCCATGAGAGAGAAGGTGTCATTTGCTTACGGCATTCTCAAGAATGGCGTTAGGTGTGCTTGGGGGAGTGCCTCGTGCCTCGAAAGGTAAGAGGGCAGCCTTGAGACAATTTTTGATCCTGGGAGCATCTTGAAGGTTTCCGTCTGTCTTTTGGAGGGAAGGCACGGGGTGGTAGCTTCTAAGCGCCGTCTTCATTTCAGGAAAAACTAAAAGCAGCGAAATGAATGAGTTGCCACAATAAGGGAAGCAAAAATAAAATAGAGGGGGAGAGAAAAAAAGATACAGACATGCCATGGTAGTATTGATCCTTCCGACGTTGGTGAGAAGGGATATCTTTGCGAATTCTATCGCAAAAGCGGGGGTTTCGACCATCTTGTCTTTGAGGACCTTTGAGCACTTTGGGGAATTGTACAGCGCGTTGACATAGAGATCGCAGAAATTAACGACAGGCCTGTCCGGTGCCTGATAGTCGACGAAGGCTCTTGTTCTGTCTGAGAATATGTAGTAGAGGAAATCATATTGGATGTCCTTTCGCCAGAGAGGCTCTGAATCGACACGCTTTATGGGCTGAGCCTTCCTGGCGACATACTGAGTTGTACTGAAGAGGGAAAGAAAAGAATTCGATCAGCTTTTCAGAGTTGGGGAGCGGGAGGAGGGATGAGGGGCATACGGGGCACGCTGGTTTGGCTGCCAGACATTTGTGTAGGCGGAGTATTGGGGCTGGTCGGGGGACCGTGTGGAGGAGGACGCCATGAGAGGGAAGGAGAGGGAGGGGGAGTGAGATGAGGAACACGAGGCTTGCACGAACCGTGTCCATCAGACGAGAGTGATGGGCACGATGCACGAGGTTCTGGACGGAGGCTTTTCGCCACGGGTTTCATCATCCACGACGCATCCAGCCTCACACGTCAAAGTGCCGTTCCTTCAAATCCCCAATGGACAAGTTTGACGACGCGACCAAGGCAAGAGTGCTCTTTCGTCCCCCCCGCATATATGCCAGCTCACTCTCTCTTGTTTTCTCCAGCAAGAACTCTCTCAGTTCATTGAACAGGAACAGGCTCAAGCTCGCGTTCAAGAGTCAGTCCACAAAATGACCAGCATGTGTTGGGACAAGTACGTGTATTTCGAAGCCCCTGTTTTCCGTGGCTTACGAGAACGCAGGTGTGTTACGGGGACTCCCTCGACCCGTTTCTCTCGCTCCGAAGAGTCTTGTCTTTCCTACTGCGTCGACCGCTTCCTCGACACCAGCCTCAAGCTCGTCCAGCTCATCCAAGAACAGAGAAACGCGGCCGGCGGACAATAATCTTTCTTTCTCTCTCACCCCCAGAAGTAGACCTTGCCTAATGTACCCCGGAAATCTTTATAATCCCACCTTCCCTTGTGCCCAGCCTACAACATCCGGAATGAAGAACCCAAACGGTGTCAGCGCTTCCCATTTACTCCGCAACTTGACCGGTATCACGACCTCTTTTTCTCCTTCCTCCGCAAACGACCCCGTCTCAAGGTATCTAACCATCATCGAATCCTTCTCCCGCCACAAATTCTTCAGCCACCCATCAAACACTTCTTTCTCGGTTTCAGGCACCTCCGCCTCGACCGCTTCGCCCTCATTCTGGGGCAACACATCGGGATTCGTCGCGGAGATGTCGCCTATCGGAACATCGCGTGATACGTCAAACACTCGGACGTGCATATGAACCGCCGGGGGAGGAATCCTGTCAAAGAAAATCGACCGTAAGGTGTAATACGATTGTCCGTACTTGAACTCGGGGATTCCTATTTCAGTCCATCGTATGTCAGCACAAACACCAAAGCTCGGTCCGATCTCTCACTAGTATTTCTCACACTTACCTGGGTACGCCATGGTAACGTCAATAACCTTGAGATTTGAAATCCTGGGAGCCAAAGCTCGCAAACTGTGATGTAACCCCGTGGATCTCGGCATCAGGGTGTGAGCCATATCTGGCTAGAGAACAAACAGAGATAATCATGTGTCAGAGAAGAACCCAGAGAATCGAATACACAGGGCGATCAATCCGTCGCTTTTCTTCTCTTTAAAAAAAAGGTGACTTACAATCCCCATCTTATCCGCGTACTTCTTGCTGATCGGTCGAGTGTTCGGACTCACGAGAGTTCCTTCGGGGTATAAAATGAACGTGAGAGGGATATCCTGTTCTTGCGCTCGTTTCCCAAGCCAGGCGAGACGGTTCACTAGGTACCGTCTATCGGACGCCCACGAACGCGCCAAGAAGATAAAGTTGTAGAATTGCATGCCCTGTAAAGTTCGCATTTGCTCCGTTTAGTTTGAACCGTCTTTCAATTGGTTTCTTTTGATGCCCAAATGACGCTCGGGTCACCGGTATCAATGAAACCAGCAAGGGGATCGGTTTTCACATACCCACCCGACAATTGGAACCCATTTGAGGGACCTCTTCAGTACAATGTATACGTCCCGATGCGTGTTCATGAAGTACGTAAGGCACCACGCATACCTGCACAAATAGTCGTTTGAGAAAAGCAAAGCACCGAAGAAGGGCCTAGACTCACCACCAGTCCGCATATATCTACGTTTTTCACCGTCATCAATAGGTCAGAGGGCTGGATGATGTAATAAAGGTGGACTTCACCTGATGGTTCGCGATCAGGACAGACTTGGTGGGAAGGTTCAAGGATACGTTTCCCTTGGAATCCTTCTTGACCAGCTTCTCGAGCTCCTTCTGGGTAATCTTGCCCGGTCCCTTGGTCTCGAATGTGATCACCAGGTTCGTAGGTGCGAACCATGAACACATCGCCACTATAGACGCGATATCACCGGTCAGTCAGCGTCCAAACCTCGTGCCAGAAGATCACCCCAGAGAATCACGAGGCGCCTGTGCGCGTGGCCTCAAGGGGGAGAACAACAGGACCATAAAACCTCACCTAAAAGCGTCCCAAAAGCTCCTTTCGACCTCCTGATTCCGGCATCGTACAACCTCCTCCCAAAAGGTACCAAATGCAACACCCTCAATGGCAACAACAACACAAACTGCGCCACGTTGATCAACACACACCCAAGATTAAACACCACACCAAAAGCGACCGCGTTCAAAGACTGCGTCCAAGTCCTCCTAGGTCTAGCTGATATCGGTAGAGCGTGCAGGTTGGCCAAGTTCGAAGGGGGTGGCGTGGGAGAGGGACTTTCTATGATGACAGTCATCTTGTGTCGAAATGAAAAAACGATTCGATTCTAGTCTGTGGGATAGTATTGAGGTGGTAGTGTGGTGTTGAAGGGGTGTGTAGTAGGATAGTAGGGTGGGCGCGAGGATGCGGGTTTGCCAACAGTCAGGACATCCGCTTTCCACGCACCCGTACGGGAATATTCCCAGATCGATCTTGTACCGCGCGCTTTACTATTTTTGGGATTGCCGACCCAGCGCGGATCGTTTCTCTCAACACCGAGAGGCTGGTCCACCGATCGTAACTCTTGGGCTGTCGAAACCCGATCTTCTTCCCTTCCATCGAAGTCCCTCGCGTGACCAAACTACACCCTTCAAGAAAGCTCTCAATGATTCTTGTGCCTAATGTCTAGGTGTACGGTACGGAAAGTAACGAAGGAGAGGTGCCACCGTACCTACAGAAGATCAATCGCGTCCGTTCATCGCGTTTTGGCTTTTTGGTGTGCAATCAGGGGAGGTCAAATTCTACCAGTCATTTTTCGTGCCTGACGTCGGCGCCGATCCTTCCGAGCGAACAGCTTGAGTGATCTGCATGCAAGTGATTAACCGTCGATCTCCGCAAGGCAAACGCGAACTTTCGGTACCTACCTGATCCAAAAACTCTGTCCCGCGATTCACTAATCGCTCCTTTAACACCACAGTAAATGGGTCTTGCTCATCGATATCTCCCAGAGCAGCTTTAAGAAGTGCACACAAGTTCATCGTCCACGGAGAGCCCAACATGTACGATCCTTCGAGGGGGAGATATCAGACCCACACCAACCAAGGAAGAGTTTGGGGAGCTCGCACTCGCTTGGGGTCCTGCAGCATGGAACAGACACGTCATAGCAAGGCACACAGAAGGGGCGACAGCCAGCGCAATAGGTTCTTCGTCGCAGAAGTAGTGGCGGGTAAAGATAAGCAGCAAACTGTCCCGCAAGTAATCCCAAGTCTCCAACTCTAGCAAAGCATCACGTTTCCGAGAATTCAAGGATACGACCACAAAGTTGGCAAACGCAGCTGAACGAAAGCGACAGGGTTAGTGAAGCGATCAGCGCCAGATAAATACACACAGGCGTCCAGTAGGTTCTCAGGATCCGAGTCGAGAGAAGCAAGCCATATATCAGCGCAATCCAAGTTTTTGTCCTTGCCAACTGATCCAGGAACCAGCATCTCGAGAGCGGTCAGAGCGTTCAAAATGTCTCTGCCCATGGTCTTCACACTTGAATCCCTCGCAGCGAATTTCTTCCCAAGCGAGGAGACAAATGAAGACATCACCTGCGGATAAGATGTTCCCAACGTCCCGGCCTGCCATAGAATTGTCAAGAACATTAATAACCTCCGAGTTCTCTCGATTGCGGGCTTATTGTCCTCATTGGTGCTAGGTGAAACGGCTAGGAACCGGTGAGCCGGAGGTCGGAATACGTAAGTATGAGACGAACCCAATGCAAGCTTCATAACAAAGTTCGACCCCGTATCCTGTTTTATCAAATCCACGGTCGCCGCCAGTGTTTGGCCCCCAGCGTTCGACATAGTCTCTAGTATTAAATCAAGAACTAGTCCGCTGAGTCACACTGAACAAGTGACTTATCCAATGAACCCTACCCTCGACGTCATTGATAAATGCATATGCCTCCATGAGGTATCTTGTCATCTCCGCGTGGCATGAGACAGGTGACCCCGTACACGGCCTGAGGAGTAAGTTTGCGAGCCTCACGGGTTTTCCAAACAACGCCGTCAATTCTTCGGCGGATATGACAGACGAGTTTACGCGCTCGACGTATCGCCTCAGTACCATCTAAGTAATTGTCGCCAGCCGGATTGATAAGAAATTAAGACGAATACACGAATATTTACCGTGAGGACAATCGAAAACGGGTCCCTCTGTTTGTTTAGGGCGTCATGGGTTTCACAATCCCATTCGGAGGTGTATTCTGACGGTAAGTGGTGAATCCAGGTCGCTGTCTAGGCTCTGTTAACCCTTCCGGAATCGACAAAGCCGGGAATTACATACCCAGATCAAGACTGACTCAATCCCCGAAATTCTACCGTCATTCCATTGCGTCCAGGCCCAAAAGATGGCCTTGCTGAAGGATACCAAGATCCGCTGGGGCACGTCTAGCTGCATTAAGGGGAGAATATGGGAGACCTCGGATGCAGATGACGAGGAATGAAAAACGCTTTGGACGTGTCTCATGAGGATTGCGGTTCTATGTGGACGAAATCGCGGGTCCGTGTCTGTTTCGACAACCTGAAAAGAGAATGAGGGAAAGGGATACTTTGCACCGAGGCAGTAATACCCCCAGAAGAGACAAAACCATCGCGTGTGTTAACCTTGCTTGTGTCCTGGACAAGGGATGTAGTTCTCCTTCCAAATCTTCTTGAGACGGAGACGGTAGCCGCTGGATATATGCGTCCAAAGCGGATTTAATAATCGAGCTAAGGGGCGTGAGACCCTTTTCCGAGTCGAGAAGGTACAAATAGCCTACCGTTCTTCCTCTCCCAGATCAGGCGTTCGAGACCCCCTGGCACACAAAACGTACCCCACAAAGGCGAGGTGAAGGGACACCCTACAAGCAGCAGGAGAGGCGTCTTCGGAAGCGAACCAACCTGCTGCTTCAAGCCAGGATACTATGCGCGAGTCTCACCAGACGTAAAACTGCACGTTAGGGAGAATCGCAAACCTGGTAGTTGAGTAGCCGCTCTGAGCACATCGTCTTCTCTCTGTTTCTGGAGACTAGGAAGGTGGGGGAAGGCGCAGTCCGGGTGATCAACTAGAGCAGAGATCCGAGCGAGCACGACGTCAACCCAACAGATCACCGAAGAGGACGAACAGCCAACGGGCACTTGCTGCGCCGCAAGCGTACGGAACATCGCCCGATACTCGAACAGCAACAACATGAAGGATTGATTCGCTGTCAACGATAGATATTGAGTATGTTCCAATGCTATAGTCCACGCTGCGCACCTATTAGTGAGAGCGTCTTGAGCGCCTGATCCACTCCCATTGATAGTTCTGGGGCAGAGAACTCGTTCAAGAACGTGAAGATCGCGCTCGCCGCGCCTTCTATCGAGCCATGAAACGTTTCATCCTGTAACCCAAAATCCCGTCAGATTACACGATGAGACTGCGGGCCCAGTAATCAGTACCATCAGAACCTCCTGGACAGTAATCGATCCAAGTGTGGCTATCGCATCCGTGACCCTCTCCACCAAATCATGATCTGAATGTTCTGTTATCACATGGGGAAGCTGTGACGCAAACTCAGTCGCGTCCCATTTCTTCAGATCGCTCTCGGGTTCAGATTCGGTGTCGCTGCCGTACATCAAGGTTTGGAGAAGTTCGTGACAATGAACGTGACAAGCGCGAACGTGACATTGGGTACATGAGGATGATCATGAGATGTAGACGAAGAACAGTACATGATGCGAGTAATAGCGTATAGTCTGTAGGAGATATGCCAGGGAAGTTGTGGGTCATTAATCCCCGCGAGTGGGATCGCATAGGTGCTGAGTACAGAGCCGGATTGTCAGATAAGACACCACCAGAACAAAGAGTACATCACGTACATTGAGCTTGACCGCATGGCTGTGTTTTCTCTGCGTTCTGCATTTGTATCCGTACCAACAATCTTCAAGCTGTGGTCCATCTATGCGAGAGGTCAGATTACTCCCAGACACATCAGAGAGCGGTAGACGAGAAGGCCTACGCTGTGCTTTGAGTTCCCGCAAGGAATTCAAGACACGGTGTCCCATGAGTTTCAGCACACACTGCTTGCACAGGAGCTTTCCTTCAGACCAGTCCGGTAAACCCTGCGATACGTGGCGGTTCACAAAGGGCGTATATGACCAGGGGACGGCGGAAAGTGGTAGAGTTTCCTGACCGTTCCAGCCGAGGTGCCCCGGCAGACCACCGACCACCTCGTTGAATGCGATAAAACACGGAAGTATGTGCCAATCTAGAACACGGGAGGTCAGCCACTTGCATACAATTGTTTCACGAGGGCACGAACTCGTGGAAGACCACAACTTTGGACCCAGATGAGGGACGTGACACTCGCCGCCTAGGGTGCCTCAGTACCTTCAGTCAAAGACAGAGTCTGAGAGACTTACACTCTTCAGTATCCTCAACCCTGCTGTCCAGGATCATATTCTTGTCTTGAACTGGGTCCTAGGTGTTGGTGTTCACTTTGAGGACATCGTAGTTTTTCTCTTGTAGGTAGATAAGAAACCCCGGCCAACTGAGGTCAGTGTGACTGTAATCCCAATGGAATTGCTCCACCAATTGAGCTTTCGGCTCGTCAAAGGAACGGAGGGCTCGGAGGATTTCCGCAGTGGCAGGGGGTCCGTTCCATAAGAGGAGGTCTGACGAGGATTAAACGTTAAGTACCCACCGGACGCAGCATGAAGTATGAAAAGGTAAGCGACCCACAGTCATGCACCATAGGATCCGGCGTGGCACGCTGCACGCAAAAGGACACGAATGTCATGAAGTTATGGAATTGCCACATCTCCGCCACCTCATCATCGGAAAACTCGGACAGGAATTCTTTCCGCAGGCCCTGGGACCTGGCAAGGTACACATCTGCGGTGCTCGTGTCAGCGCGGTTGTTGTTGTCACCGTCGTCGTCTGTGTCATCCTCGATGTCATCGTCATCGTCACCTTCTGTGTCACTCCCTTCGTCGTATTCATTCCCCCCGGCTGTTTGTATTGGCCGCAAGTACCAAGCTGGGAATAGATTGATGGATAACCACCACCGGTAGAATGCCCGCCTAAATCGCAAGGATTCGTGTGGATTCAGTAATGACCGGGACCCGGTTGTCCTATCTTTGCATCTATTTCCATAGCATCCGTCAGTACACCATCACATATGAATGGAAGATGAAACGCACGTGATACTGAAGAATACTTCCAGTTCTGTCACGACACTATCATTCTTAACCAAAGCCGCAACATATGGGGTTATCGCCGGCGCCTCGGTACGAGAGAACTTTGCCTCTGAGGGGAAGTCTTGGACATATTCTGGTCTAGATGCCAGATATTCGTCTCTATTGAAGTGTGCGAGGCGAACGGCGCATGGCAGTAGTTCAGGACCGATTTGAGTCGCGGCAACTGAAGTGAGGATAGAACTTGGATGAGCCCGGAAGGCTTCATGGAACGACTTGGAAGTCAAGATGGTCGAGAATAGCGTTGCAAAGTCGGGCAACGACGCGAGTACGCAGTCGATGATATCTGAACTGAGAGGGATGGCCATGTTCATGGGAGTGGACGATTATCGTGAAGCCCGCCTCGTCATTTTAAACAAGATCGCCGGCGTTGTCTACGCGGCTGCCTTAGGGGTTGACTCGATCACTTCCAAGTCACCTTGTTCCTTTCGTCCATTATCATCCCAGGAGTGTGCGTGCAACCGAGTCAGTCGGGCACTGATGAAGGTCAAGATCAAGTCATGGCACGCTATTGCTCAATGGCGATGGGACACGGGAAACGCGGACCACGATGAGGGAGACGGCGAAGGTGATGTTTGTGGCATATGTCGCGTTCCCTACGAAGGTTGTTGCCCTACATGTAAGGTACCGGGCGATGATTGTCCACTTAGTGAGTTCACAGCGCATTCGTCTGTTATCTTTGCCACTCACAGCCGTACAGTATGGGGCGAATGCAGTCACGTTTTTCATATGCACTGTCTGCTGAAGTGGATCGGCACACCCGCTTCGAAGCAACAATGTCCTATGGATCGTCGTACATGGGGTAGGTTCTCACTCTTGAGGAAAGAACGGTCCGAATCACTGAAATCATCCCAGTTACTGCCGAGAGGAAGGTTCCATCCCAGGCCAGCAAGGAGAGTGAGGTCTCGGCGTAGATTCCCGTATTACAAACTGTGTTCTATGATTTCCCTCGAACAAATACCGACATATTATCAGATGTCTGCAGCTCCTGTTCCTCCTTTGAGAACAATGATTCGAAAGTGTCGCGAGATTCATCAGACTACAGAACCATATCAGCGGACAAGATCAACCGAACGATGAGTCCATACCGCGCCATCGTAATACGCGAGTTCCTCCCATGGATCGTCCTCTTCTGCGCGGATATAGGCCAACAGTTCTCTCCTTTGAATGGAGAGCCCTCCCAGAACGTTCTTCTCATCCGGCATAGATTTTCGGACGGAAACCTGTACTTCCTTCGCCTGTGGTTGAGGCTTCTCTTTCTTCATGACATCCGCGGCGACTTCATCGGGATCCTGAGGAGGACCTTCATCCTCTGACCCAGAGTCTTCGCCTCCCCGCCCTCCTTTCTTCCTGGAGAGGTGGTCAATGTACGTGAGTGTCGGACGTAGCTGGTGGGTCTCAGCAATGGGGTGCAGAGATAACCTCCCTTGAAATGTTCAGCACGGTACAAACCATGGTGAACAAGAACATACCGTTCCTGACGACCCCTATCATATATGTTCCCGCACAGGGAATTTCTTCGCTGTTCATTCTGACTTCGCTTAGTCGCGGTTGTTCACCTTCCCTCTGCTTCATTTTTGGTTCCTGATTTTTCTCCTTGTCATCCTCTAACCTGGCAGCACCTAAGGTCGCGGCACGTTCCTTGTTCCAGACCTCAGGACGAGTGTCCGCAGGGACGTGGACCTCGAGTTTTCGGACATTAGGCTTGATTCGAGCCTTGATCCGTTTTCCGCTCGCAGCAGCGGAAGGAGGGACCTCCAAAGGGCGTGTCAGGAGAGGGAACTGGAGGACCACAACGTTTGGGGCGAGAGTGTTGGTGTAGTGGATGGGCATTACGCCCACCACCTCGTCGTCTCCTTCCATGGAAGCGTGTGAAAATACCCAAACTAATCATGGCTGATAAGACCATCCTACTCCCCAACCTAAACTCGTCCTCATCTGTGACGCAGGTACTGCAGGAGAAATTGTCCTCGTATGCAATACCGGGGGTTCGTCTCAGGTTTGCCAATCCACCGTTGGGACCACCCTTGATCACGACCCGATAACGTCTGTTCCCTCCACTGCGACATCCTGAGGGGTTTTTCGGAAGATGGAGCTTGGAGCTTGAAGGGTCGTCGAACGGCAAGTCTATCTCCGGTGTTATCGCATGTTGTTGTCAGTTATAAGATCGCCGCCACTGTGCTCGATGAAATGAATCTCGAATAGTCAGCGATCATCGGCGCCATTGCTCCAGTTCCATCTACGTGCGTCATATTCTAGATCCTCAGTTCTATCCTCCGTCAGATACCGCAAGCCATTTGGTATCCCAACGACGGGACTGTACTGGATAGAACCGTTGATGGAGGCTACAAAGCGGACCATACCTAACAATACCCACGAACTCTTCCGCGACCACCAGATTGAGAGATGCGCGATTGAGGTAGTGAAGAAAGGGGCACAAATAGTATACTAGGGTGCGGTAGTGTGTCCTAACATTCACCGAGAGAATGCTATGGCGGTGGTCGGAATTTCCTTTGGCAAGGGATATCGGCTGCAGAGTTGCTGGCGGTAGATGTGGTCAACGGCGCTGTGGAAGGACCCGAGTTCGCTCTGCGTAGAACTCGCGGATCGTAAAACCGAGATCCCGACGAATTCTCGAGAGGATGAGTGGTTGTGGGAAGAATGTTATTTAGCGCCGTCTTTAGCCAACAGCATCCTCCAGTATTCCTCGTAACTTCCTGACTCTATCTGCTTTTCGACGGGCGATGTCGATTCTTCTGTGCGGTCAAGCCGGCAAGGGTCTTGTTGCACGAAGGTACTTGGCGACTTATGCACCACTCAAGGAGAAAGACTGTACTTCTATCACTCCGCCATACCGTGCTCTTCAAGAGAGGCTCGCACTGGTCCGCAAGCTCTTGGACAACAGGCCGTTGACTTTGGCGGAAAAGATTTTATACAGCCATCTGGCTGACCCCGAAAAGGCGATCGGTGGTGGAGGACTCAAACGTGGGGAGACATATCTTCTTCTGCATCCGCAAGTGTGTTGCTGTTTTTTCTACTAATGCGGCTCAGATTCTGACCTCGGTCAATTGAAAGAGGGTTGCCATGCAAGATGCAAGTGCACAGTATGTGTTATTGTCACCTTTTCCATATTTGTGTTACTGATCAGCGAGCTCAGAATGGCTCTGTAAACCTCCGTCCTGACATCAATACCGCCTCGACTGGCTAACTGGGATCAACAGGTTACAGTTCATGAGCGCTGGTCTTTCCCAGTGTGCTGTCCCCGTCAGCATACACTGCGACCACCTGATCCAGGCATCCAGTGGTGCACATGCCGACCTCGAGGTGACTACATCCTGTTGGATTCCACGAAATCCTCCTGATCTGTGAAATAGAGTGCTCTTGTCTCCAATAAGGAGGTATTTGACTTCCTGGAGAGCGCGGCAAAGAAGTACGGAATCGAGTTCTGGAGGCCTGGATCCGGAATTATCCACCAGATCGTCCTGGAAAACTACGCCGCTCCCGGGATGTTGATGTATGCGTCTGTTTCTCTTCTTGATGTTACGACAAAGTGACCCAGTTCTTTCTAGGCTCGGAACCGACTCGCATACACCCAACGCCTCCGGCCTGTGCATGTTAGCCATCGGGGTTGGCGGAGCGGACGCCGTCGATGCTATGACTGGGACTCCTTGGGAGCTTAAGGCTCCGAAGGTCGTCGGTGCGTCCTCATATAATGGGGTTCTTCCGTTTCTCATTACCACCGTGTAGGAATTGAACTAACCGGTGATCTGAACGGGTGGGCTACGACCAAGGATTTGATTTTGTATCTCGCCGGGAAGCTGACAGTGAAGGTGAGAGATCCGCGATCCCTGCGGAACGCGATTTCACCGTCTTCCAGGGCGGAACTGGCCGCATCCCCGAGTACTTCGGCCCTGGGGTCTTCAGACAATCATGTACTGGTAAGTTGGATGTCTCGAACGAGCTAAATGTACTTAAGCACTGTCTTTCAGGACTAGCAACAATTTCCAACATGGGCGCGGAAGTTGGTGCTACTACCTCAACGTTCCCGTACACCCAGAACATGCGCTCGTATCTGCACGCCACAGAGCGAGCCCCCGTCGCTCACGCAGCGGACCAAGCGGCTGCGGATGGCTTTCTAGCGGCGGATGAAGGTGCCGAATACGACGAGGTTATCGAGATCGTAATTCATCACTTTCTCTGAAGCCGTCCATGTGGTTAAAGACTTTCCAGGATCTTTCTAAAGTGGAGCCTACGATCAATGGCCCCTTTACACCTGACTTGGCCACTCCTCTGTCCAAATTTTCCTCCTTTGTCAAAGGGAACGGATGGAGCGACGAACTGTCTGCCGGTCTCATTGGCTCTTGCACGAATAGTTCCTACGAAGACATGGTGATCAGAACTTGTTCAACACTCCGAAGCACCGTTGACTCCCTATCAGACACGTGTCGCGAACTTGGCTCAACAAGCGAAGGATGTTGGGCTAAAGATGCAGGTCTCGAAATTTGATAGGTTCGCTGCCGTTGAGCGAGCCTGATTTTGTTTCTAGGTCCCCTTCCTTTGCACACCAGGATCTGAACAGATCAGGGCTACGATCGAGCGAGACAAGGTTACTGAACTTCTTGAGGAAACTGGCGCTACGGTGCTGGCCAACGCATGTGGCCCATGTATTGGACAGGTCCGTGGAGTATCACTGTAACATCGCTGATAGTTGCTAAGCCCCATCCAGTGGAAGCGTGAGGACAAGAAGGGAGAAGAAAATGGTGGGTCTTGGACACCCCGCTTAATCGTGCGCTAAACCACTTCGCAGCCATCCTCACCTCCTTCAACCGGAATTTCCGCTCTAGGAACGACGGAAATGTCAAGACCATGAACTTCCTCGCATCGCCTACCATCGTCACCGCCATGAGTTATGCTGGGAAGCTTTCCTTCAACCCTATGACGGATTCCCTCACGGCGCCATCGGGTGAACCGTTCAGATTCCAGCCACCGGTGGGAAAGGACTTGCCATCGACAGGCTTCACTCCGGGCGATGTAACCTATTACCCTAGGCCGATGCCTGAACCTCAACCAGAGACTGAAGTCGTGATCCGGCCCGACTCTCAGCGTCTGGAAATGCTTCAGCCTTTCGAAAGCCACTTTGGTCCCCACAATGCCCGGGGACTTGAGTTACCGCCGTTGAAGGTTTTAATGCGGGTGCGAGGAAAGTGCACGACTGACCATATCTCTGCTGCCGTAGGATGACCTCGTTCACCTTTTCGAGGATGCTCATCGGTACCATTTCTTCTAGGGGAAATGGCTGAAGTACAAAGGACACATCACGAACATCTCCGAGAACCTCCGTAAGCCAACGGTTCTTGGTGTTTCCTGTTGGTATCTGATCCCCTCACTTCTAGTGATCACTGTATGTGCTTGCTGCTTTAGCCACCCAATGGACCCAATCTGATTTAAGCCAAGGCTATCAATGACGAAGGTGGACACATGAATGTCGCTTTCGACCACGACCACGGCTCCTCTCAATCCGAACAAGATACCATCCCTGGTGTCGCCAAGCGATTCAAAGCTAGGGGACAACCGTGGGCATTGGTCGTTGACGAAAACTACGGCGAAGGTAGTGCACGTGAACATGCAGCCCTACAGCCCAGGTTTTATGGTACCTATCTCTATGACCTGGGATTCTCGCATTGATCGTTGATAACCTATTTCTCCTCATAGGGTGCGCAATGATCGTCGCTCGATCTTTCGCACGTATTCATGAAACCAACCTCAAGGTGAGATTGGATTGTTGGCGTCGCTCCTTTCCGAAATACTGACAACACGTATAGAAACAAGGGGTTTTGCCTTTATGGTTTGCGAACACTTCAGACTATTTGAGAATCGGGTCAGGGGACATCGTTGAGACAATTGGCATAGAGGGTCTCCTCAACGGTGATCACTCCAACCCTATCCGCTTGAAGGTCATTAAACGCTCTGGAGATACCTTTGAGATTCTCACAAAGCACACTATGTCCACCGACCAGCTTAATTGGTTACGAGCTGGCTCTGCCTTGAATTATATACGTTCAAAGCTCCAGTAAGCAGAGAACGGAGCTGAGCGTTAGTGAATATCTATATGTTAGTGATGTAAATATGGAATGCTATTATATACGGTTTACGATACTCGTTCATGGGGCTGGGTTAGGGCTACTAATCTCGCAGAGCGTCCGGCCCAATTTACTCAGTTCTTTGGCGCGTTGGCTATTGTTATCCGTGCGGGCTTTTCTCAGCCACTCAAACGCACCCTTGGCGGTCCTGAGAACCGACTGTGGCATCCCTGCGAGATGGGCAACTTTGAGACCGTGGCTATCGCGATTGACACCAGGCTTGAGTTTGTACGAATAACTGAAATAGCCGTCCTATCGTGAGGAAAATGTCGGTTAGCGCGCCAAAAACCAAGAACGAAACGAAGGAATGAATTACGTCCGTCTCGTCCACACCGGTACAATAGAAGTTGATGTTTCCGAAGGAGCTAGATACGGGGTCGTCGGCGGGTTGACCAAGCATATCCGCGAGCTCGTGGAAATGAGTCGCGAATAACGCCCTACACTGCACGACAGAGCTAAGGTGATGGACTGTCGAAAACGCAATCGCCAAACCGTCTTCGATCGTGGTGCCACGCCCTACCTCGTCCATTATCACCTACAAAAAAACACGTAAACGCAACCACGAGTATCAGTATTCGGCTCTACCCCTGACCGTCAGAACAATAGAGAGAGAAAAAAGACCCACAAAACTTCTAGGCGTCGCGTGCTTGAGAATTTCGGCAGTTTCGAGCATTTCTACCATGAACGTGCTCCGGTCTCGGAATAGATCGTCCTTGGCGCCAATCCTCGAGAACAATCGATCTATGATCCCAATCGTGGCCTTTTCCGCGGGAACGAACGAACCAGTTTGCGCAAGTATCGCGATCAGCGCGGTTTGTCGAAGCAGAGTGGACTTCCCGGCCATATTTGGACCGGTGATTATGTGGAGACAAGATTCCGGGTGGAGGTGGACGCTGTTTGGAGTGAAAACGCGCCCAGAAGTTAACAGCCCGAGTTCTACAGCGGGGTGTCGACCATTGGTCACGTCGTAAGATGAACTGAAAAGTGAGGAAGAACAGTGTTGATTATCATGTCTTCTTGGTCGAGTAGGGGATTGTGCGTACTCGTCTTTCATGGTGGGTCGGCAAAAGTTCATTTCCGCTGCGAGATTCGCAAAACCCAATGTAACGTCCAGTTCATCTATGAGCCTGGCGTTCTGTCTGATATCTTCGGCGTGGATTGTGACCTGCCGACCTTGAGATTCGACAAAGCAAAGAAGAGAGGAAAATGCAAACCTCGTCCCTTAAAGTTTCGAAAGCCTTCTTCTCTGCCGCAGTAATTGCAAACGATGTTTCAACAATCTGCTGACCAAGTATGGCCCATTTCTACAGAGCAAACGGTATCAGCAAAAAAAATATGGAACTACGAGAGGCAGACATACATGGTGAAAATAGGTTCTGGTCGAGCCGGTCTGTGTCAGATGAAAAAACTCTGGGCATTCTGCCAGTATTGGTCCGTCACGCTTGGCACGGGATATGTGAACAAACATCCCCTGACTTGCGGACGATCGCAATGTCAAAGAAGAAACACCTGGAGGATCTCAGCAAGGCAATCGCACGGGCAGTGCATAACCGACGCACCATACTTGTTTCCTAGTTCTTGTTGCAGAGCGTCTTTCTCTCTAAGCAATTTGGTCATAGTTTTGTGGAGGTCTGCGAGCTCTTCCGAAAAGCTAACTCGACATTGGTACTAACTCTAGACGATAGTGCGAAGCACTCACTCTGGTCGAATGGTCCACTTTGCCGCTCCTGAACTCAGGTTGGTCCCGGCAGTAGGTGAATCAAGGTCCGATGTCACCTCTTCCCCTACCTCGGGTTCGGGTTCAGGGTCGGTTGATAAATCGGTCCTGGTTAGCGATGCAGTAATGCGCACCGAAAGTTCGGTAAGGTTCTTCATCCTCCCCAGCAGTGTGTCAACGCATGACCATTCATTCGCGTCGAGTTGACCCCGTTCCTTCAGCTCCTGCTCGTGTTCCATGGTGAGGCGTTTGTTGATGGAAATCCAGGTGATGATTGAAGAATTAAGAGAGGAGAAGTCGCTGGGAAGTCCTCGACCGAGTAGGAACCGCTGAAGTATCCTGGTGGCATCCTCTGCACCCGATAGGAGCTGCCTGACGTCATCACGGACGTGCGGACGTGCAACGAAGAACGCGACAAGCGATTGTCGGAAGTTGATTTCGTCAAGCCGCGTGGAAGGGGAACCTTGCATTGGCATTGTCAGCGAAGTTGATTGGAGGAATTCCACGGGCGAACATACACAACCACCTCGCCAATAAGCGGGACCCACTGGAAGTGACCGTGCGTTTGATGACGCTGAGAAGGCTACCAGTGGCCCCTCCCTCCCTCATACTCTCTCGAATCTCAAGTCCCTTGACAGTATGCGAGTCAATTCCCATCTTCCCCTCGCTGAACTCTTTGCTAGGCTGAGTTAGTTTTGGCATGAACTCGAGCAAGTTGTCATGCAGGAAAGTAGTGAGTAGCTCCACCGCTTCGCTTTCGTTCGGACTGAGAGTCGAGGTCAACGGTTCCAGGTCTCGGGTTGGCCCAGACGGTGTCTCTGATTCGACAGATTTTGGCGTGACGAGAGAAAGGACGATCCCCTCTTGGTTCATAACTTCCAGCGCAGCGGAGAGGTGAGTATCCTTGGCTGTGTCCTTGTTCATAACCACTTCTCGAGGCGCGATGCGGACTAGTTCATCCCCGAGGTTCTCGACAGGACAGTCTTTCGTAAAGAACTCGCCAGTCGATACATCGATCCATGACAGTCCAACGACCTGTGTGCTGTTCTCGACTGGTCTTCGAGTTCCAACTGAGAGCAGGTAATTATTCTCGTCTGCATTTAGGAATGGTTCATCGATAAGCGTTCCGGGGGTGATGATTCGAACGACTCTACGGTCAAAACCGCCTTTGGGACCTTCGAGGGGTTCCCTGAGGAATTCCTCGCACATAGCTACGCATCGCTTGTTTTTCTCCACCAGGACTTTGAGGTATTTGTGGAGATGTAGGACCGGGAAGCCGCACATGAGGATCCGCTGGCCGCCCCAGCTCTTGCCGCTGAGCTTAATGTTGAGCAGTTGGGAAACCTCTGCCGCTTGGTCGAAGTATGACTGGCATCGATCGTAAGGAGCTGGGAGACAAGATGCAAATGCTATTGGACATACCTCGTAGAATTGACCGACCCTGGTCAGAAGGATACAGTGAGGGAACTTGGCCAGGTTCTCGAGGACTTCAACGGCCAGGACATTCCTTGGTTTCTCTTGGGTTATTCAGGCAAATGTCATATCAGAGGGAACAATTGTTCTACCTGGTACGATGTCCTCATCTTTTTCCGTCACCACTACAGCCTTTGAAGTGACACGTTTGCTCCATCCAGGGGAACCCTCTGTTGCTTCCTCAGTATCGGCAGGCAATTGTGTTTTAACCCCGCGCTCTTTTGAGTACGAACGGAGACGAAATATATTCCAGACCACAATTAGACGTAGTTACATGCATCGAGTCAAAATGGCGCACTGGATGTACGACGGGTAGACATCTTGATACCTAGACCGCCATCGAATGGTTCCAAAGGTACAGCAACCGTTCCGTCAGCCAGCAGCTTCGCCCGAGGCAATTCTGAGAGTTTCTTCTTTGTTTTGACCCCAGAAGAAGTCGCACTTCGCGTCGCAAAAGGTCTAGTGACATCGAAAGGTCGAGGAGAATGAGGCGAAAGCCTGCGTAATGCCACGAAACGAACGACCATGCATCCAAAGGAGAGTTATAGGAGACGCGGTTGTGGCTGAAATGAGGGAAGCGTGAGCGCGTGACGACGGAGTTTGAAAGTCGCTTGCCAACTCGTCTGTCCGCTTTAGCCTAGAACGTAGTCGACCAGGACAACGAAACGCCGACGACGCGCTCTCTCCCTCTTCGTATAACCACAAGCAGAGCAAAAAACCGAAAATGTCTTTCGCAGCCGGAAAGCGAAGGGGAAACAAGGTCAGGAAGGGTGTCCAGTTCACCGTCATGGTCGTCGGTCAGTCGTCATTTTACCCTACGTTTCAAGTCCATCGTTGCCTGACCGCCGGTATTTCCGCCTTACAGGTACTTCTGGTACCGGACGCACCACCTTCGTGAACACCCTTTGCGAATCGGATGTACTCGCTCATAAACAGTCGGATAGCCCTGAAACAGCTCACATTGAGGAGGGCATCAGGATTAAGCCCGTCAACGTCGGTTCGTACTGCGCCTCGCGTTTTGTGCACGTGCAGTGCTAAGAGGATGTTGTAGAACTCGAAGAGGAGGGTGTTCGTATTGCCCTCACCATCGTCGACACACCTGGTTTCGGTGACAACATTGACAACGAATTCGCGTAAGTGTGGTGACTACCTTAGAACCAGATCCCGACTAAGTTCAATCCAGTTTCCAGGAGATCATGGGTCATCTCGAACGCCAATATGATGATGTTTTGGCTGAAGAGTCGCGTATTAGGCGTAACCCCAGGTTCAGGGATGACCGTGTTCACTGCTTGCTTTACTTTATCCCCCCGACTGGTCACTCGTGCGTTCATGACCACCATAAGACGTGTCAGATGCTGAGACTTGTTTCCACAGCTTGAGAGAGATGGACATCGAGTTGATGCGTCGCTTGTCACCTCGTGTCAACGTCATCCCCGTCATCGGGAAGGCGGATTCCTTGACTCCCAGCGAGCTTAAGGCCTTCAAAAAAAGGGTATGGTCTGCGTGGCTCGATTTGGACCTACGCTCACAGCTCCCTGCAGATTATGGAGGACATTGACCACTACAACATCCCCGTCTACAACTTCCCGTACGATGTCGAGGAAGATGATGAAGATACCATTCAAGACAACAGCGAGTTGAGGGTACGTAGCAATAAGCCGAAGCTTTTTACGTTCCGATATTTATGCCTTTTGAAGTCTTTGATGCCTTTCGCCATCGTTGGCTCGGAGGAAGAAGTTGAGATCGATGGGGAACCAGTTCGAGCCAGGATCTACCCTTGGGGCATCGCCGAGGTTGACAACCCGAAGCACTCGGACTTCCCGAGCTTGAGGAGAGCCCTCCTGAAGTATGTCGTTTTCATTTAGCTTTGGAGCGCTCGGTCATGACGATTGGAAACAGCACGCACTTGGCTGATCTCAAGGCGCTGACGCATGACGTTCTCTATGAGACTTACCGTACCGAGAAGCTGTCTCGCACCGTCAACAATGATACCCAGTATGTGCTTTGTCATCTGTTCCGGCGCGCGCGCCCGTTGATATGTTTGCCTTCTCAGCGATTCTTCTATCTTGCCCGAGGAGCTCGCTACCCAGAGTGTGCGCCTCAAGGAAGAACAACTTCGCAGGGAAGAAGAGAAGGTACGCGATTGCAGGTAGCGACTGAGAGGGTGATGCGCTTACATGACGTTATTCGAAGCTTCGTGAGATCGAACTCAGAGTCCAAAGGGAAATTCACGAAAAGAGGCAAGAGCTCCTCGCAAAGGAAGAATCACTCAGGTATGGCAGTGTTTCATTCGGACAGGCCGTAACAAGTGATGCTGATGCTTGATGCGGCAGAAATTTGGAGAGCCGCCTTGCCTCCCAGGGCCCAGGCGGAGACTACGCTTGAGGGTGCTCTACGAAGGCGATGCAGACGTGATATACCCCGGAAATCGAATCGCGTTTTTGATTTCAGAAATGTCGCTCTTTCGTTCTTGTTTCTTTCTCGTGTCATGATCCTTTTATATGTGGGTGCTACCTGTTCAGATACTTTTGGGACGGAGATCAGCTAGATCACTAAGATGGGTGATGGCTCATCTCCGCTCTCTCCACAGCTTTGATTCCAGGACCCGTAAACCAACGCTCGTTCATTCCGGCTGTAGTGATACCATTGACGGGAAGGGTATCTACGGCTCATCTACAAATACGACTCATCCTTTAGCGTAATAAATTTGAGATTTTCTGTCGGTATGGACGAGGAAGTTAACATCCGGCCTTTCCATAACTGGCCAGTTCTACCCCCACAACGAACCAATCCGCCCTCCTGACATTTGTTCGTTACCTTTGTCTGTCATTGTCCGGATTGATTGAGACGATTCGTTCGCTGTTAGTTCGTTTTTGACCCTGGCTCGCCACCTTTACCACCTCTGTCTTGCCTCCATTCCCAACCAAAAGCGGCGGAAAACCGACGCTCTCCTCGTCCCGTCCGCAACCGTCGCATGGAGTTCGAGCTTGAGTACAGGCCGTTGTCGATGACAAGAAATCCGGATTGGAACGAAGATGGTCATTCGGGCTCACCTCAACAATCCTACTATTCCCACCGGAGGAGATCACTCGCTGTCCACGTCCCGCCTCCAGGCCCCCCTCCAACCCAACCGATACCGAGTGTGCCTCCCTACAGTTCGCCTACGAGTCCGACACCACCACCTGACTACGAGGCGTCTAGGTCGTCGACGATATATATCCCAATCCTCAACGGCGCAGGCCACGCTCACGATCCATACCAAAGACCGACGACCTCGACCAACCTGACTGCTAGCACGCCCCCTACCTACAAATCATCTCCTAGCCGGTCACCTTCTTCCGCCTCGCCATACAACCTCTCCGACTCTCCCCCACGCTCACAGCTTCGACCTGCCATGGACCCGCCTCATCAAGAGATTGTACCTGACCGACTCAGATTATCCCCCACCAACGAACGGCAGAATTCTGAGCGACGGCCGTCCTCGCGAAGGGCTCTTACACGTGCACTTGAACTCGCTCGCGAAGCCGTGCGCCTAGACTCGACGAACGATGATCCCTACGCTGCGGTCGTCGCGTATGGCAAGAGCGTGGCCCTCCTCAGCGAAGTTATGGAAAGAGTCATACGCGGAGAGGACAGCACTGAATCTCACAGAAGGAGGAACGGTAGGCGTCGCAGCGTTGTTGCTCAAGAGGAGGAAGTCAGGCGATTGAGATCGATTGTGGGTTAACTCTCAAACTGCCATGGCTCGCTTTTCTTTTCTTTTTTCTCCGCTGGATTACTGACGTGCCTTGTATTTCAGCACGATACTTATGCTGAACGCATGAACATTTTGAGCCTGATTTATAGTATCCCTGTGGACTCCCATCTAACGGCTTCGGCGAATCACGCATCTGCCTCTGCCCGACCGTCTTCACCTGAAACTTCAGCCTCCGAAGTTTCGGATTATACATCCCGTCCTGCCTCTTCAACGGAGGATCTCCGTGGAGATTCGCAACAACCCTCCCCTCAATATGCGACAACCAATGGCTCACATGAAATGGAAGATGGTGTTGAGGCCATCGGTACCGCCATGTTTGGCATCGATCGTAGCTACAGCTCTGGCCATACTCCTCAACCTTCCATTTCCTCGACCATCTCGTCGACTTCTACCATTGCGCCATCTGTGGTACACCCATACGGTAACACACAGCCTAGTGATTTTGGAGAGATGAACGGAACATTTATCAGAAACAGGGCGCGTACCTCCACCCTCCCAGCTACCCGGAACTCGAACTACAGCCCGACCGTTCCACATCGTGCTCGTGCTTCTTCCACCCTTCCTCCCGCCGCCCCACCACCGACTAATTCCCTACCCCCTGCCCCGAATCCCGAGCCTCCAACAATACGAACGATCCCAGAACTGCCGGAACCCGCAGTGAGGCAGTCCATTAGTGCATTTGGTCATAGGCGAACTGGTTCTGGGACGAAGCTCGGAACCCTGAGAGAAGAGATTGAACGACAGGAGGAGACTGTGAGGAAACAGTTTGAGCTCGAACAGGAGCCACTGCGACGGCCTCGGTCAAAGAGTGTGCTCTCTGCCCAGAGACAGTACAATGACTCTCAGCCTCTCCCTCCACTTCCTACCTCTGAAAATTACACCCCGGCTACACCACGGTATAGCAGACACCCGGAACAGCAGTCTGGGCCGTCTTCTCCTGATTCGTCGAACTTCATAACGCCGAGAGCGAGGGGCGATTCGAGCGCATCCGTGCGTTCAGACACGAGCTCGGTTGGATCCCTGACTACAACATTGATCGGTAACTCACCCGTGATGGGAACTATCTCCCAGAGGCGAAGCAAGACGTCCGCTCCACCTTCGATTATGGACTCCCCTACGGAGGCTCAGGTGTCAGCCTCGGTCCCGAGCATGAGTCGGTTAAATACTTCAGCAGTCTCCAACAACACTGTTCAGATGCTGAACCTAGGTCGCAGTCGCGCTGCGTCTCAGCCAGGTCGCCGGCCTGCCACTTCTGGCGGTTATCCCATGAGTTCGACGATGCAGATACAGACGGCCAGCGGTCCTGGAATGAGGAAGGTATCGATACCTTCCAAGTTGGGCCCCAATGCTCAAATGAACATCTCGATAAATACGGTACTGAACTTAGCACACACGGTTACTGCGGCTTCTATGCTGGTCCCTCCCCCCCCAATTCCTCCAGAAAATCTCCCCTCAACGCCCGTTTCTCCCCTTCCCCCTCCACCTCCTACAGAAACCTTACGACAACCGTACCATATGATGAACCAGTTACGACAGACGATGACATCGAAGACCGGTGGTTATGTCACACGTCGGCTACACGTGCCTTGCGAAGTCTGGTCGCAAGGAGGTGCAAAATTGGCGAACATTCCCGAAAAGATCCGGGTTGTCGAGGTGTTGCTCTCTGCTTTGGAAGAGATCCAGAACTGCAGCGTTGACATCTTCGGTGCGGGAAACGTCAGCAGCGGGATGGTCCTTGGTATTGGGAGCATCGGGAAAAAGGAAGGAGAGATCTGGAGTTCGAAGCTGGAAGAGTTTTCCAGTGTGTGTGATGGCGTTGTGGCAAACTTTGGGAAGAAGCTGGCCGTTGGAGAGGGCTTCGTAACGAAGAAGAGCGGTGGCGTAAGCGCTGTTGTTTCTTTTACCTGCGGTCGTAGGTCTAACCATCTGCCCAGATCAATTCGTGGGGAGGAAAACTCACACGGCGGTTGGATAAACTAACTGCAGGCAAGAAGTGAGTTATCCCCTTCATTCCTTCGTGTTCGAGGTACTGATAGATGGCTTCCTAGTCTGGACTCCCCTGCCATCTACGTTCAGATGCTCTCGAGACTGTTCCTCCAGACACAGCTGCTGGATGAGCACACGAAGGCGATATCCTCGACGCCGATAGCTCCTGCCTATGCTGCCTTCCCACCAGAACTGCGGGTCTCACTGGAAGCAAAGCTTCGACACGCGTCCGAGTTTTTTGCCAGGGTTGTGCTGACGTTCGTGGTCAGGGACCTGTCCATGCTGCTGGATAAATATCTGAAGAAATGCGAAAAATGGCTTGCTGAATGACAGCCCCACTGAGCGACAGTGAACACTGCGGTCACGAATCATCGACGAGGGTTGGAATTGCACTTCGCAGTAACTCGCCTTCTACACCTCCTACGCCCACTGTTCATATTTCCCTTCCATGATCGCACTTGTCCCCCACGGTCTTCCCCCTTGTCGATTTCGCTGTCCGCCGCTTTGTGTGCAATTACTTCCCTTGTCGACGCTTCGTGTCGAGTTTGTTCCTCCTGTGTGTGGATGGATGTTTTATGGTTTGTTCGAGTTTTAGCTTGGTGAACCATTGTAATTTATGCTTTCGCAAGCTTTCACGGGATCCTTAGATTGAGACTTCCTTCTTCCCATTCTTCAGTCCATTATTCACTTCGCCGCACGTTCGCTTAGATGCGCAATACTGGACCCGCGTCTACTTTCATCTCCTCATCGCTGACACCTTTTCCTGGTTCTCTTTCTTGTTCCCGTGTCGATCTTCCGTCCTTTGTTCATCCTGTATGCTGTGTACGTTTCGCTCTTCACCCTTACGTGCACAACGCCTGGTTTTTTTCCTTCTTCCTTTTCTTTCTGTGTATATGGTGGTTCTTGTCCGTTTTTCCTTTCATGTTTTCTTTTCTTGCATCTGAACTCGATCATTTTCTCTTAATAATAGGGTTTTTAAATACTCGTGTACAGGAATCATACGCAACCACAATATATACAGGCAGAGTCAAGCAACAATAATTCGAGGTCTCTCCATAAGTAGTAGTACCGGCGTCGCTCGGCGGGTGTGTATACACCCTGAGTGATCCCTTCGTCTGATAAATGTCCCAATGATCTTCGATTAGGAATTTATGGGGTCGCGGAATGTACACACCCCTTCCCCCTTGCTCTCAACGACTTTGATTTCCCTCATCTCCGTGGCGCGTCGCGACTGAGCCACGATAACGGGATCCACATATCATCACATGTAGCCCGCCAATGTAAAAAAGAACGAATCCATATGGACAAGGGGAGTGAATGCAAATTATGGATGCGCGGTTGTCTTTGAAAACGATGAACGTTGATCGTGGACCGTCCCGTCGAGACCATAGACTGTAGCCTGGCCATAGCGATGGTAACGCGGCTTTCGAATCTTTCACGCGTCGGACCGGTTGAGTGTTCGAACCCCCGAGCATCCCCGTCAGCGTTCGTGAACTGGCATCTCACCTCGGGGCGTCTCGGTGGTCGGGGGAAAAACTCACCTCCTCTCCTCCCCGCGCATAGACAAATACACACACACGGCCCGTCCAGCGTTGAAACGGAATTTTGGGGCTCTCGATTGACGGAAAGCTTCTCACATCAGATCTTCCATGAGACCGGTTTCCATTCGACAAGAGAGAATCGATGTCGGAGGGATGAATAGAAGTCGAAGTCCGAGATCTTGGTGCTTGGTGTGGAGAACATTAGGGACGGTAGCACCTGGTTCCACTTTGATCCTCCTGGAAATCGGCAGCACCAATTAGGAGGATCGCGAACGGACCCGCTGCTAGAGACACATACACGAGCGGGATCCGCTCCAAATCGTACTTGTATGCAAGGGCGGGGCGGGGCACCAACATGCGAACCAATCCATGGCGGTCAGCTTTGTCCACGACCGCACGCTGCACATGCAAAGGCAGCAAGAATTCACAGCTCTTAGAGATTATTGGTGATGGGCAACGTGCATACCGTAGTTCGCGTGATCGATCGAGAACGCGTCCGTAAGAGCGGCAACCTCGCCGAAAGCTACAAAGCTACCAGTAGTAGAGAACAAAGCATCGGCTCGATTTAGTAATGTCCAGGAACGAGCCTCAACCTTTTTCAGGATGCTGTCTCACGGGTTGACCCTATCTTGTCAAACGTAGAGGGCCACAGGAACGGGTCGCCTCTACCGACCAATCAGATCCACCAACAAAACTTAATATACGGATTCGTACTTGGGATACTAACAAGCAAGCCATAACGCGGGAACCCAGAACGAAGGGATACTATTGTAACGGATCTAGTGAACGAAAACGGAACAAACTAATGCCCACCTCAAGGTTTGATTCGAGGTGTGACTAAGGAATGACTCGAAAAGCGGGTTGGCCTGGGTGCGACTAGGGGAGGAAATTGTAAAGGCGTGGGTTGTGATGTAGCGTAGGAGTTGTGTATTGAGCGGAGAACGACGAAAATGGAAAGCTGAACGAAAGGAGCGCAGGAACTGGAGAGGAAACCGGAAAATGCAGGAGACAGGACAGAAGAACAAAGAAAGATCAATAGAACCTTCGTTGTTCTGGTGGCGTTGTATCCGGGGAGGCGGACCTGTCCTGACCGTCGCTGTGCCTCATGATGTTTATAGGAGTCGAGACGGAAGGGGTCAAGTCCGCGTCATCGACCTCTGGCGTTGGAGCACGGCCACGCAACCGGTTAACGACGTGTAATCGGAAGACTAGCACGGGCCAGCGTAGTTTAGTGTTCCAGTTGGGAGAGTAACGTCATTGTGCAACAACTTACTGTAATCGCAACGAGCGTCCTCGTCTTCCTCACCCGAGTCAGCCAGTGGGTCAGTCGTCAACGCAAGTTGGAATGCATTGTCCACAAGAGTCCGCCTCGGCCAACCTACCGGTGGGAGATGGTAAGAGTCCGAACCCAACCGTCTGGTTGTGTTTCGCCGGGAATGATGTGCCCCATTTTGTGAATGCGAGCAAGGCGACAGGGGACGCCCATCCAGCTCATGATTCCGCAATGAGAACGCCGAGGGAGGTAGTGCTGTAGCTCCCCCATCAGTATTGGGTGGTATCAGTCGAGAAAGCACCCACCATCCCGCTCTGCTCGAGAGCTTGAAGCACGTTTATCCTTTCTCGGTCGGCTGGAACTCCCAGGATGAGGGTGAGTCGACGAGGTTCTCCGGGCTGAAGACTTTGGATGGCCACCCGTCAGCCCGCTAACCAACCTTTCCCGTTCCTGCTCCTTAGCTCTGGCTTTATCCCGTTCCTCTTGTTCCTTCTCGGCCTTGACCTTGGCCAAAAATTCTAGCCTCTTCTCTGCCATTTGCACTCCCCATGCCAGTTCCTCACTAGTGTCGACATTCTCGTCAGCCACAGCCTCAGGTGTCAACGGTGTTAGCTGAGGCGCCAATCCCGAGTTAGCCGAAGCAAATTCATCCGTATATGGGTTTCCCGTATTGGATTCCAGATAATGGTAACACAACCAAAGGAAAGCCTGTGCTCTTGAGGCGGAAGAGTACGGAACGGGAGTAAAAAGGTCAGCCCATTCGAGGTTGTACCCGGCGTTTAAGTGGGACCGCGCCACGATCTATCATCCGATATGAATATGGGAGTAGTTGGTTTGGATTCCTAATGAGGCCGATCACCGGGAATCACAGGTCAAGGGACGTACGGGTGAGTAACTAGGACTGGTGATAGCAAACAGCAAGTTCACGACAGTTGTTGGGGGTGATTGACCTTGGTTCTAGAGAGAGGGGAGTGTGAGGAGTGAAGGGTAGTGGAGCGGATTTCACGGGGAGGGCGTACTAGACGAGAAAGGATCTCCGTCGGACTGGGAGATGGGACGCCTTTGCCCTCGGATGACAAGAAACAGTCTTTGAGGATGTTTTTTATCCTGGGGGCATCTTGGAGATTTCCGTCGGTCTTCTGAAGCGGCGGGACGGGATGATAGGTCCGCAGTTGCGTCCGAAGTTCTGGAAAGACTGCAGAAAGGGGGTGGGTGAGCAGAACGTGTTCGGAAATCCGGAAGATGGGGTACCGACAAGCCATGGTGGTGTTGATCCTGCCAACGTTTGTGAGTAGGGACATTTTCGCAAATTCGGTTCCAAAATTCTTGTTTTCGAGAGCCTTGTCGCGCGGACCCCTTGAACACTTGGGTGAGTGAAGAATGGTGTTGAGATAGAGATCTCTGAAAGTCAGCTTCGGTTGGGGGGTCTGGCCGGGGTTGGTTGGATAGGGGTTGGTGAAGACCTGGTGAGGGTCTGCGAATATGTGGTGAAGAAGATCATACTGGAGGTCCTGTCGGGTGAGAGGATGACCGTCGGAATACTTGAGGGCGATGATCTTTTTCTCCTTCTGCTGCTTGTTCGCAGCGGAGGTTGCAGCGGGCATCGTTGGGCTGGCGGAGGGGACACGGTCGTGGTGGTGGTCAATTGTCAGACATGTCCGAATCGAGAAGAGAGTGATCGACAGTCACAGAGATCATCCATCATCATTCTGGTAACCACGCGTTCGAATAAAAATCCTTTTCCTCAAATCCAATCTTCCGTTTCTTCCTCCCGCCCGAGCTGGTCTCTCCTTCTAATGGCCTCGGTGCAGGTCGCCATATTTTTGTATTTATTCTTTCTTTTCACCGTTGCTCGTTCCCGACGTGTCTTCCTCATCGACCAATCAGACCCCAATTCGGTCACCTTCTCCGGCAATTGGTCCACCTTATCCTACTCATCTGCTATCGGTGGCTCCTATGCCCTCACATCCGAACCTGCAGCACGGGTGAGCATCATGCTTCCATGTACGTCTCCCAGTCCACAAAATACCCTACGTCCTCAATCTCTCTCCAGGGGGGACTGTCGCTGCACATTACATCGGATTTCAACTCCAGTCATCCACGACCTACAGCTTTTGTGTCGACTGTGTTACGAGTAGTTCCCGTAACGACCTCGTTAATGCAACGTCCGTTCAGGTCGATGGTACTTTCTTGAATGTGGACGAGAGGGCTTCACCGGTCCGTGCCCTCATCTGCTCGCGTTCATCGTCCCCGGGTTGACCCACCTCCAGCTTTTGCTCTTTACCGTCGGAAACTTGGACCCTACATTTCCCCATGTTCTGACCGTTCTCAACCCAAAGACCCAGAACGTCATTACTATCGACGCCGTGGTGGTTGATGTGCTCAGTGACGCAGGTACCTCTCCCCTCTTTGACCCCAAATATTAGAAATATGATAAACCCTTTTAGTGACCTCCACGAGCAACACACCCACTGTTCTACCGCATATTTCGACGCCACCCCCGATATCATCATACCTCTCATCCAAGTCATCACAAACCCCAACCCCAACGCTGCCCCCACCGGTGTCTACTACTCCCGCCTCAACAGTCTGCCCCTCTGGTTCGTTTTTCTGTTCCCCCATGTAGTCATATCGTCCTCAACCAACGCCATCAACAGCCACTTCCACGCTTCCGTTCCCGTCCACCACTTCCCAGGGCAGCGGATCCGGTAGTCTTGATAAGAATGCGTCGCTTCCTCTGATCATCTCTCTCACCGTTGCTTCGGCCATCATCTTGGTTGCGATCTTTATGGTGCATCGACACGTTCGAAGGCCTCGTCGGGACAATCCTATATATCGATCCGATAACAATAGTTCACGCGAGGTTGCTACTCGTGGTCCATCGATCGTGGTCGCGCGAAGCCGCTCAGGTAGCACGGAGAGTAATGTGTTGCCTGCTCCCGCGCTATGGAGGACAATGTCCCCCAACGCAGGCTCACTACCCGGGCGGTTTGATGTCACGAGAACTGCTAGGTTGAATTCTAGGTATGTTCCTACTCCGTCGATGATGGAAACGCTGCAGTCGCATACCGATACCTTCCGGTCAATTCCAAATGACGGCAGCAACCGTTCCCATCCCCCAAATAATGCCGACTAGATATCTATCTTGATGCCCATAACACCCTCATGTATTCACGCCCCCTGATAACCCACTTCAACTTGAGTCAATATCCCACATGCTCTGCGGAAGCCCGACAACGTGTATAGTCCAAACTCCCTGTCGGTTGGTTTATTCGGTGCATTTCGTTATATGTATGCGTGACATCGCCACATGTTGACCCCAACACGTTAGAAGCGCATCAAAACGCGATCGCCTCTATTCTTTTCTCACTTACGCATCATCTTCTCACGAGCTAGCGAGTTCTTTGTACCGGAGTAATGACTGGCAAAGAGCGTGGAAAATCCAAGCGAGAGAGCGAGGATGCAACCGAAGCTAGTTCAACAGCTGTAGAACTAAATCCAATAGGGACAGGGCCACCCACTATCGAGGTGTCCGATCTGCCAGAGCAACCCCCGAATCCAGACACCGGCACACCGTTACCGGACGACCCTAACGTTTTGAAGGAGAATGTCAAAGGTCTAAAGAACCAGCTCAGGAGGCACAAACAACAGGTATTGCCATTTTGTCCTTCAACCACGCACAGGGTTTATGCCGCGATAGTCAGAAGATAGGTCTGTATTTGTCAAGAGGAGATTCTTATTCCCATTGGGAATCATCAGTTGCGTATTGTTCGCCATCATCACGCGAAAAGATGTCTTAAGAATGACGTGCGCAATTCGTTTTCTGCAGTGGGAATACTCTCAGCGAGCTGGTTCATCCCGCCTTCAACACTCCCAACCCTCCCCGAGCATCTTCAAGTCCTACTAGATGACTACGAATTCGTTATGCCCGCCATGCCGGCATTCGACTTCTCAGCCGAATGGGGACGGTTCAAGAGTAACATACCCGAACCATGGAAACTCGCAAACGACGGACGGGAGTTCCAGGTCGGTGAAGAGATGAAGTCCAGAGGGCTAGAAGCAAAATTCCCTGTGGTTTTGATCCCAGGTATCATCTCAACTGTGTGTATCCCTTATCCTTGCCGTTGCTTTGGGTGCTTAACCACGTCGCTTTTTAGGGTCTGGAATCTTGGTCAACGACTCCAGAATTTAGAGGATTCTTCAGGCAGAAAGTATGGGGTGGATTCTCCATGGTTTCGCAAGTCACTTTCAACAAGGAAAGGTGGATGGCGGGTCTCATGCTCGACCCTGTGACCGGACTCGACCCTCCTGGCGTTAAAGTGCGTGCTGCGGAGGGCCTCAATGCAGCCAGTAGTTTTATTCAAGGGTACTGGTTATGGTAGGTGTATGCCCCCTCATGTCCTGTTTTCGTCATCAATTGAGTCATGTATCTGTCATAGGTCGAAGGTCATCGAGAATTTGGCCATGGTCAACTACGACACCAACAACCTGTATTTGGCACCTTATGACTGGAGATTGTCGTTCTGGAACTTGGAAGAGCGTGACGGGTATTTTTCGAAACTGAAGAGCACGATTGAGGGATTTAAGTACGGTCGTCCTCCCTTAACGGTGTATTATCTTCTTAACCTCCTTCCCGGTACAGGAAACGGCAGAAGAAGAAGACCGTTATTGCCGCACATTCCATGGGAGCCACTGTTTGTCACGGAATCATTGGCGCGTTCCTTCCGTTGGGCTAACTATGGTCTCAGGTCACGTTGGTTAATAAGTTTCTCCTGTACCCTCTCGAGCGTGGTTATCTCTGACCGTGCCTTTTGGCAACCAGTACTTGTGAGTTACTTCACATCTCGTTTCCTACTCCAGTGTTGATGTATCGTGGTAGTTTCAAATGGGTCGAGTCGCCAGAACACGGAGGTGGGGGGCCTAACTGGGTGGAGGTATGTTTGAGGAGACGATCTCACTGGACTCTATGCCAACTCAATGCCGTATCGAATCAGGAGCACATTGAATCTTTTATATCCATTGCGGGTACACATCTGGTACGTCGCGGTCACTGCCTCCCTAGTTAGCGATGCTTACTGTTGGCAAGGGTGTGGTACGTCCGTCCGAAAGGATTTTCTGTCAAATTTCTACAAGTCACCAAAACACGACGTACGATCTAGGCAAAAGCGATGGCAGCATTTCTGTCGGGAGAGATGAAGGACACAGTCCAAATGAACCCTGCTGGTGCCTACGGTACAGCTTATCTTTATTTTCCAACAGCAAGATGCTAACCATGCATATTCAAGTGTTGGAGCGGTTCTTTTCGAGGAAGGAGCGAGCGAGGTTGTTTCGCAGCTGGGTCGGGAGTGCCAGCATGTGGGTCAAGGTGTGGCCCCTTTGAGATCACGTCATTTGGAGATATGAACTCAATGGTTCACTGTAGGGTGGCGACACTATTTGGGGAAACTCGACTCATGCGCCAGATGATGTCGATGGGGCTGATCACTCACATGGGGAGCTTATCGCGTTCCGAGCCAAGTTGAACGACACGACGGTGAAGAATATGACGGCGGACAATGCGGGGACATGGATCCTGGAACATACGCCGACGACTTTCCAGGTATGGAATTCTCGCTGCACTTGTGCCATTACGAAAAAGTCGAAGTGCGGAATTGACTTTCACCAGAAAATGCTGGCAACGAACTTTTCGTGTGGTATTGAGAAGGATGAGAGGAAGCTCAAAGCGAATGATCGTGATCACACCAAGTGGACGAACCCACTGGAAAGTAGGCTTCCTGACGCTCCTTCGATGAAGTTCTTCTGCGTGTATGGCCATGGGAAGGATACAGAGGCTAGTCGTCTCACACGGAAAGCAGAACGTTGCACTTACAACATCATCCCCCCTTAGCGTTCGTATTGGTACAATGATCTGGATGTATGACGACGAACCGCTTCTTGACGATCACACACATAGGTATACTCGTGATTACCACGAACATGAAGACACCCTAGCGGACGCAGAACTGCCCACACGCGCGGAGGATTCAAATTGCGAAACCACAAGGTCCCCACTAGACGTGTCCCTGCACAAACCCAGTTGTATCGATAACGAGTATACGGACCAGACGAGGAATCCCAAGGTGCCACGGTCATTGACGCTGTGCGTGCTTGCCAGACTGCTGATCACTGTACCATAATAGGTTCTTAATGGAGTGAAAATGGGCGAGGGTGATGGGACAGTCAGTTTGTTAAGTCTCGGAGCGATGTGCGTTGAAGGATGGAAGAGGAAGAGGTGGAACCCGGCGGGGATAAAGATCACAACTGTCGAGGTACCGGTTCTACCAAGAGTTTGTATCTCAAGTCATGGGTGTTCACGGTCTTCTCCCTTCTATCAGTTACCTCATAGACCCGTCGGAACCATCCCTCGCGGTGGAGGTTACACCGCAGACCACGTCGACATCCTCGGCTCAACACCGTTGAGCGAGGTCATCTTGAAGGTCGCGACTGGGGCGGCCGACGAAGTGCAAGAAAACTTCACGTCGGATATCCGACGTTACGCTGAAAGGATTCAATGGGATTGAGTGAGGTTCGAACCATCTTTCGTTTTTCCTTCGCTGTCGTATTGCGGTGCATCCGTATCGTTTGTTGTTTGTTATTGTCGCAATCTCCATCGTTTGGCAATAGGTTCCGCTTCTCCGGTCTTGGGATGGTTCACCCTGATTTGAGACCGGTCGCCCTGGCGACACCCGGGTTGGGTCTTCCTTTTCTTTTTTCGGCCCCATTTTACCCGGATTCAGAGAGGGAGACCTTGGGGTTTCAAAGTGAAAAAATCCATCTCTATTCTGTGAAATGACAAAGAAAGTGCATGCGCGAAGACAGAGACAGGGAGAGATGTTGGTATACACACGGTAGAACAGCGAGATAATACTATAGGGAGAGAGGACAAAAAGAAAAGACCAAGCTACTACAACTGGTCCCCAAATAACAGCTGAACGGCAATTAGAGTATGGAGTGCTAAAGAAAAAGGAGACTTGAACCGAGGTGAAGGGTTTGAGTGAGATATGATGTCGGAAGAATGTAAGGGCAGGTATAATTCAAGGGATAGAACCAAATAACGACAAGGGAATGAACGTGGGGGCGTGTGATTGTGGCCGTGGTGAGCGATGAAGGATGATTGGATGACTCGATGTGACTCTTCACTTCAGGACTGGGCGTGGGGGATCAGGTAGATATAATGAGGGGTATATTAAACAAGGAACGAAAGGACTTCCAAACAAAAACACCTTCACGAAGAAAACCAAACAATGCAAAAGATCTTGAAAGAGGTGAGATAAAGCGAAGATTTCCAAAGGGGACATCGAAGCGTACCAAAGTAGTTCCAGGAGACATTAACTCCCAAGTCTCAGCGACGGTGGTGATGCTCGTTTGCCTACATAAAAAAGCACGATAAGTTGGCTGCAAAATGTAGAGTACCTTCGGAAAATACGTACACTGCTTCGCGTACTCATGAACTTTATCAAAGACGTCGAGCACGACCGTCGTGTTATACATCAACCCATGATCGGCCCCCTTCACCACCTTGACTTGACACCTCTCGTGGCCCATGGTCTGTTCCAACCACCTCACGGCACTCTCAGCGATTCGCTCATCCTTATCACCATACCACACCGCAACCGTGTGAGGATAGTCCTGGTAGGTGAAACCCCACGGAACACGATCGTGGTTCAGGATCAGGAGAAGGTCGTTGTGTGCACCTTTGGCGGATTCCGCGTGCGAGGAAGCGATCAGGGCGTTAGCCAGCGACGCATCGTATGATGTACCAGTATAGGTATCAGTGGTCGGTGTCGATGGGAGGGATGGGATGGTTGGTGAAGGAGGGTAGTAGGCATATGGTGACCTGCTGTTGGTTGTGCCCAGCGAGATTGAACGCACCCCCTCAACGCGCTTGAAGGAGCTCGGCGGGGGTTCAGGTGACGAATCCACTCCACGTTTCGCAGGTGATGGTGTCCGCGATCCCCAATTCTCAATGCCAAACTCGATCCTCGTATCAATATCAATATTCAACTTTTGAGGGAGTTGAGGCGACGGAGCTGAGGGTTTCGTCGTGGTACTCGACCTCCCCGAGGAAGTACTGCCCTTCCCGCGAAGAGAACCCATCGACCGCAGAGCCTTGAGCTTCCTAGGAGCAGACGGTGGAATCTTCTCTGGAGTTGGTGACGGAGGTTGAGAATTCCCGCCTTTGAGCTTCCCCAAAAAGCTCTTCGAACCCTTCCTCTTCGCCGCCTTCTCGGTAGTCACCCGGAGCTTCTCTAGCGGCCGACTCGGATGACCTCTAACCGTACTCTGGCTCTCGAACCTCCCTTCGAAATCTCGAAGGTCGTCGTACTCACTGAAGACGCTTGAACTGATGCTCGGCCGACCGTCGGCTGGGGGACTGACGAGGTGCTGATTGGATATATCGTTTTGGCACGGCAACCGCTGGGTAGAGGATGTCGGATCAATGGGGATCTGTCCGTTATCGTTCACCTGTTCCCTTTCCTGTTGCGGATCAAACCCGATACCTTCGTACGCGATTGTTGGGGGTTTTCCCAGCATCCAAGCCTGGACCTTCCACTCCGCCGCTTGCGCCGTTCTTAGAAGCCCGTTAGGAACGTACTTCAGCCACTTGTAGCCAGCTGCGGTCGTCGTTAGTCATTGAACCGTGCAAGGCGAGAGTTCAACTGACCTCCTTCCCCAACCCATGGGGCCAACAGACAAACATCACCGCGCACTCTGTGAGGGTACCGGTTCGCAAAGGCCAATGCATAAGGAGAACCAGCGGAATGAGCCATGACACTACATTGGTCAATACCGAGCTGATCGAGGACCTCGTTTACTACCGTAGCCCATTCAGGAATACCGCGAGCAGATTTGGAATGTGGCATTTGGGTCCTCCCAAGCCCCCATCTACGTAATTCTTAGTCAGCAAACTTCTACGTGAAAGAAGTGACAGCTTTACCGGTCAATGGCGATAAGCCGTAGTCCCAAACACTCAGCCATCTCATCATACACGCCGATCACATGTCGAACGCAACCCAGCCCCAAGAACACCACCAACGGGTAGCCAGTTGAACACCCGAGATCTGACAGGCTGACGGTAAGTGGATGCTCCAGCGACGCATGGGGCGAACGCGTGAGTCTCAGGAGGGTGGTCAACCGTTTCGAATGAAGGTACTGGACGATGGCCTGTGAGGCAGGTGACTGTTTTGATGGAGGCAAGCTCAAAAACTCGTATGTAGGTTCCGAGTGAACGGAGAAGGAGTAGATCGAGGGTTCGTGTCCATTCTCTGATCGAGGAGAGCGACCGCTAAGATCAATGGTGTGGTCAGAGTACACGGAAGCTCGGTTGTTAGCAAAGGAGCGGGCGTGTTGCAATGGTGGTCGTCTTTGATTGAGCGCAACCTGCTGGATCCGTGCCGTTTTCATAGCCTCCGCTGTTACGCTGTCTACCGACGAGCGAGAGATCATTTCCGTGTCCTCAGATGCGTCGCCGGGGCTGAAGTCAGGCTCTTTGACCGGCGTGCTTGGTTGATTCTTGGGCTTCGAAGTACGGACCGAAGAGACAGCGGCATCATGAGACCTGATTGCACCAGATACCGAGGGTGTTGGAGATTTTGCCTTGGTGGAGGAATATTTATGAATGATCTCGTCAATAGTGGGGTTTACGCGAGGGAAATCGATGTCTGCGGTCTTCTGACGGACAGGAGGTGTGAACTGTGAGGCAGATGTTGGGGTGCTGGGTGATGTGCTGGGTCGTTGGAACTTCCGTGTGTCACGACTACGGTGAGGTTTGCTTCCCTTGGAGTCGTATGTATAACCCTCATCGTCGTCGTCGTCGTCGTCGTCATCATCGTCGGTTGAGTTGTCGCCTTGCTTCCTAGGGAGTGCACCACCGAGCTTGATCCCAGGTGGGGGTAACGGGAGCGGGGGATGGTATAACGGATGTGAACCTGCCCGCTCGGTCTTGGACGGCCTCGTAGACCACGCATGGTTGCTCAAGTACCGGTCGTCGACTTCAAAGCCGTTCATGCCGTCGACCAAAGCGTCCATGGCTTCCACACCAGAGACGGGTGCTACGACGGAGATTCGATCCATTGAACATCTGATAATATCATCGATTGGCGTGTGCGGGGGAGTCTCGAATTGACTGAGGGAAGAAGACACTGAGTCACGGAAGGAATATGTTGTGGGTTCGGACCAGTCATGCGAGGAAACCGAAGGGCCAGTCGAAGAGCGCCCGACCCGCACAGTTTTCGGCGTTATCTCTCCACTACCAAATAGAATAGAGTCGGCGTTGAAGGCCCTCAACTCGGTATAAATGGGCCGTTGCTTTGCTTCGTGTTTCAAGTCCTTCTCTTTTCCCTTCATGCTACCTTTGCGTTCAGAAGTTCGGCGGATGAGGTCTTTAACCGAAGACAGGGATTTTTTCCTGGAGACGGGCTTTGCAGAGATGGTAGAGTCGCCGTAACCTGTTTGATACTTGGTAGAGTGATAGTCGACATAACTGACAGGCGGTTTAGATGAGGAAGCACGCGAGGAGTGAGCAGGAGCGGAGTATTGGGTTGAGAATCTTTCGTCGTCGTCGTCGTCGCGGTCGTCACACTCAGGAGAGTCGTCGGAGTCAAAAGATTGGCGGGAGGCCTTCCTGGACATGGAACCGCGAATCGTGGACGACTTTGAAGAAATTCGATGATGGGTACGATGTGAGGTGACGGAGGCCATAACGATTGTGGGGGGAAAAGGAGGGTCGTGGGTGATTAGTGGAAGAGAAGGCAATAAAGAAGAGAAGGTGTCGTCGCTGTCGGGGAGGTGAGGGGGTCGTTGACGATGCCAGCAACGTTCACGAGCTGTTCGGCAGACGACCGGACAAGGAAGGAGAGACGATCGCCGAGTCTAAGTCACTGCGACATGCGTTCTCCGTCGTCTGATATCCTTACACTACGTTCTGATGGTTCCTCGGATTCAGTCGCTGCTCATCCATATGCTACCACCTGGACCCTATCTATACCACAGTCCAACTCTATCAGAGACTAAATGGCAAAGTTTTTTTTTCTTCCCAATTCCAACATCGAGCCTAAATCCCTGTCCCAACCGCGCAGTGGTTCGTTGGCAAGGATGTCACATATTAATGACCCCGCTGTTGTCCGTTGCGCAGTGGACGTGGCCGCCGGCGACTAGCTGACTTCCCAATTGATCTCCTCGACTCCAGTCAACTTGAGAAAATTTTTCGCTTTGACGTTCATCGTAGAACTCCGAGAGAAGACCACGAGCCCTAGTCACCGAGAATGTATTGGATTCCTAGATACTTAAGCTTAAGGTTGAATTCAGCACAGATTATCGACGCGGCTATATCGACACTTACATGAGAGGTTCTTGGACGACCTTCTCCAGTTGCCTTGCCTCACGTCTGACCTTGGCGGTCCTCGTCTCCTCAATCTGGCTCACAGCAGTTCCAGACGCGACTCCACGGATGCAGCGCCAAAAGTAGGAGTACAGCGGATATTACATGCCTCATTATCCTGTGTGACCGTTTGGGAAGAAAAAAACGGCACAGATGCGCCCACACTTATCTTTTTTCTTCCCCCGAACGGCACAGGGTACCTCACCCACTCACTTACGTAGACCATAAGGCACTGGACATCCTTTGTGTTTTGAACTGACTTTAGTATCGGGGACACGCCGCAGTCAGAAGGAGCAAACCGTCGGTCTGAAAACATTCCGAGTGAGAACACCGGTGAAAGGCCGGAGGAATGGGTATAACTATACTCGAGGAAGTAGCAGAGTGGCGATAACAAAGGCGAGTTTGAGTTTCACCCTCGCGAATACAGCGGGATAAATGAGCAAATTTGCGCATTGGTCCATGGTCAAATTTCAAACCTTGCAGCTGTAGAACGAAGGAGGTGTGGTGTCCTGGGTCTAGTCACGGCAACTCAGCAAGTAATAGCAGGTGATTGAAATGAGGTTGTTTGTTTGGTTCAGAGGCCTTAGACAAACAATCGGACTCAATTGCAATCACATCAGAGATCACCTGACTCGGCACAGGAACGGCCCAGTTGCGAGATTCAGCGGTGCTGGCTCTTTCTCGCATCTTCACCCTCTTCTTCTCCATCCACAATCATCTCCTCATCTTAAATATTCAACGCAATGTCTTATCTTCTTTCTCCTTCGTTAAAATCAAACCACACCCGAAAAGAATCGAGGAGACGTCGTATCCAGGACCATGGCGGGCCTTGTCTTTCGCCCTCAAGGCACTGGGAGGTCGAATTATGGCGACGGAGCCAGAGCATCACCTCAAGACACTCAGAGGTGATCTCCTAAACCTATATCGTCGGTTCGCTGACGACTGATCTCATCACACAGTCCTCGATTCCCGCTTCCAGTGACCATCCTAATATCTCACCGTCGTTCCCAACGTTACCGTCGAGTCCTACCGCCTTCGTTTTGAATGTCCCTCTGTCGCCGCCAGGACCCTACGGCAAATCATCTATCGTAACCCCCCGCCATCGGGACCGCCATCCTGAACCCGCGTCCTCCCATGATCTCGATCAGTTGCGCCTCATTGCTCTCACGGAGCTCCAGAAAAGCGTCGTAGAAAAAGGGGAAGGTTTCGTCGACAAAATGCGCGACTGGGAAACCCACAGAGAGCGGGAAGCAATGGCCCATAGAGGCCTGAAGCGTTCGCGCTCGATGATGGCCCATATGACTTCGGACCCGATGGATGATTCGGCCGACGTCATGATTCTGGACTCTCCGCCCGATGAAGAGGTTTGCTTTTGGGGGTCCCCTCGAAAGAAACGTGCGTTCTCGGTCGACATCGTGGACGCACTAGATACTGCTCCCTCGGAAACGACACCACCGGTAATGACGGACGATGATACGGAATCCTGTAGCCGTGATTCAATAAGCGCCGTTCCTCCCTCCGACCCTCCCTCATACCCCGATATCCCTTCCTCATGTTCGGACAAGGCTGTATCAGCATTGGCGCTAGCATTCGCCAATGGTGCATGCGGTATCAACGATTACCAAGCTGTCCTTGATGCATATAACCACACCCATTACGGGGAAGAAAGTCATGTGGGTGAACTCTGGGATTAACCGCCGCCGCTCTCCCTCCATCTTTCACTTTCCACTTCCAACCCCCCCTACACCACACTCTTGTCGTCCGCACCATTTCTGCCACAATCACGTATCCCTCGTTACTAGCATAGTTAATCAACCTCAAAGGAACCTAAGGCCTTTCGATCGCTTGCCATTTACCCCCCTGTCGTTTTTTTTTTCGTGTTGTTTAAAAGGGACATTCAAGTTCCCCCTCCCCCCCGGTCTTGAACGCGTCGTAGTATTTATAGTAGTAAGATATCGGTCCTAGGAACATCTGTACACGCAATATGTAGAAACAACAACACGCAGTAATCGCGTACCACTTTTAATCACCGCAGGAGACTTATCTGAATTATCCCCTAAACCTCACCATACGGCCATTCACTTCCAGTAACCAATGTCGACCCCGTGACGGCGTTTGCTTCTGTGAAGTGAAGAATCATTATCTTTACATTTCTGTGAGCAGAAAAACGCTTACGAGAGAGGGGGATTATGGACCAAGCATATTAATCGGACACCCACCATTCCGCAGCGACGAAAACGCCAGTATTCAAGTCAACCAACCCCCGAACGGTTCCACGACCTAGACCTCGGGAATCGTCGCTTCGCGTACGGGGAGATTTCGATAGTCCTCGCTCTGGGTAGCCCATATATGCATAAGGAGTTTTGGATGCCAACAATCAAGATCCAAGAGTCATATCCAGCAACGCGCTCTCGAAGATGAAGACCAAACCTTCCAATGAAAACGCACTCCCAGTTCATTCCCGCCCTTACGGTCGGACGTAGTGGGGATAACTCGACCGCTGTTCCAGTGACCGAGGATCGGTGAACACCTAGTTGCACACTGGCGTAGTTAGGAGTTCTAGCCCGAGCCTGGTAGAATCACCGTGAGAGTCGAAAGCAGCGGTAGAGCCGGCCGTGACCGATCCAGGCGAGGGTAAAGATCAACGTAATAGTGATCAGGGCGGTTACGCAGCGGCAATCTCGTCGGACACTCCTGTAAAATGCATGCGAGCCTCAACTGAGCGCTTTACCACGAGCCTCAGGGAACACCACCCACCCACCAACAGTCGACAAAGAAGAAAAGACCCTGTGAAAAGCAGAACCTCATCTCGTCATGATCAAGAGCCGATACCAACGTTATGATCAAGTAAAAATCCCCGACGACCACTCGAACTAATCACGACCGCCACGAGAGCCAGCAACATATAATACTCTATCAAGTACGTGTACATACATACAGCGGAAGATAAATATCGAGCACGGGAACTCTGGAAGAGCAACGGAGGCCGGGAGGAAAGAGACAGAAATGCAAGGAGACTATAGTGATACACACACCAGGCATATTTATCGAACGCCTGTGACTTGCCTGTGACTGTGGCCGATAATGAGAATATCGAGACGAAACGATTCTATGTGATGAACGAGAGGGGGATTGCGGAGAGAAGTGGGAATTGATGGGATCTCGAAAGGAATGAAGGAGGGTAGTGGAACGGGACGACCAGGTAATAGGTAGTTGGGGGGCACGAACCCAAAACAGGTACGGTATACCACATCCAACCAGCGGTAGGAGAATAACCCGAACCTAGTCTTCCAATGCGTCCGAACGAGGGGGTGCCGACGAAGAATCCTCATCGTAGTCGAACGCATCCGTCGTATGATCCTTTATTCTCATATGCATCATCGGAAGAGCGAACACCAACCCACCCAAGAGCAGACCCCAAGTCGAATAAAATATATTCAAATACCTTGACAACCAATCAGGAACGAAAGAAGGGAAGAAAAGAGGAAAGATTCACTCACGGGACACGAGCTCCATCCGCCCTCCAAATCCCCGCGGCACCAGCAGATTGCATAGATTTATCTAGCAAAAGGAGAAAAAAGGTTTTCCCCATATAATTAGCCGTCTTTCTCTCCGCACACACCAGGTGAATTGGGGGCTTACAAAAGCCGGTGAAATGCGCCAACCTCTGAGGCGAATTCGACATGGCCCCGATCAACCAATACGACGTAGTCTGCCACATCGCGTCCAACAACCCAAACAAAATATAAAGCAACACACGAGGGATGTATCCACGATCCCTGATCCCCAGCTTTCGTGACTCGGGTGTGCTCTTTCTCGAATAATTCCTAAGACCACTCAAACGTGAGCACCCCTGGAGGGGGGATGGGATAGAAAGAATCGGAAAAATATCACGCACTTTTGGTAATACCACGCCCAGATATGAGCCCCCATAACCATGCCCAACAGAATCGCCCAAGCCAAAAACGCCCTAACCCTCCTCCTGTACTGCTTCTGATCCAGCAACAACCCAATCAACACGCTCCCCAGAATCTGGGCGATCCAATAAACCGTATTATTCAATGCCCTTCCCTGGATATCGAACAGCACGCCGTTGTAATCGCTAAACTGCCAAGTGTAAAAGTAATTGCTCGCGAAGAACATCGGGAAGAGGAGTATGATGTAAGGGTCGGTTCGGAAAGCTATCCAGAGACCTTTGAATTCGGCTTTCCACGAAGGATGCCTAGGAGTCGTCACTCTCGAACCGTCGGCTCTGACCATTTTGTTCGGGGGTGCCATTATTATGGGAATAAGCACCCCCACGATCGTTAGGACGAGGAAGGTGATCTAGGCGAAAGAGACAATATGTGAGCACTGAGTATACTTAGACCGCGACCCCAAGGATCCACTCTGAGAGTTCCTCAGTGCGGTGTGTGAACGATAAGGGGTCCTGACGGTCCAAATCAACTTACATAAGTCCCTCTTGTAACTTGATCATTGAAATATTGAACGAGGAGAGCGACCAGCGGTAGACACGAAGTGATCAACAAACCATCTCGCCTCTATGCGATGACAAGGATCGCCGGGATAAGTAGGTACGTACCCGAATTCCCCTGGAGAAAAAAAAAAAAGAGAATATTCAACGCCCAGGTAACCAAGTGAAGTCCATGCTGCGCTCACATTTGAACCGTAGTTCTGTCCCAACGACACAGCAGCCCCAACAACACCTCCCATATTGAATATCGACCAAAAAATGGCTATGAACTTCCCCTTGTTGTCCTCCGTCGGGTAAGCGAGCATCAACGATCCTTGAGCGGTCCATAGTAAACCCGCTCCGATCCCGAGGATCGCTCCGGAGGCTATATTGAAAGGTCCAGCTTTTTCGTGTAATGTTAGTGCCCTGCAAAAAAAAAAAACAGACAAGCGGTGATAGAATCACCCTCCAGAGTCAGTCAAGATTGAATGCGCATCAAACAATCGAACGAAAGGAGTCATCTATGGTGGGGTCGACGAAAAGGTGAAATGCATTAGGAGTTCGAGTGATGTGGGATATAGACTTGGCGGTGATTGTTGGAAAATGGGACAAAGATCGGGTCGGACTTACAAGTAAGACGAGATGTATAATGAATACGTGAGACTCCCAGCAAACAGCAACAGACGCGGTCCCAACTTGTTATTGATAGACCTACAAGTGATAAGGTAAGCCAGCCATATCCCCATACGAACGGCGGATCAAGATCGAAGAGGGAAGGGGGGGGCACGGACGAAAGTGAGAGAGACGGGGGGGGGGGTCGTCGGTAACTCTTCCCCTCGGCGAAAGCAACAAAGCAGAAGCAAAAACAGGTGTAGATTCCGTTTCTGATCGCCGAAACGTATGGGGACCTGGAGCGAAGAGAGGGGAATTGTCGGATCCCTCCAAACGCGATCGACCACACTGTGACAATCCAAAACGCCCCATACGACGATTCTCGGGGGTGGAGAGAAAGAGAGGGAGGGAGAGAAACACGAAAAAAAAAAACTCACCCAGCAAAGAACGCAGCGACGCCAAAAGTTGCATACAAAGCCGAATTGGAATTGGAATTCACGGTGGAATCGACTCTCCCAGCAGCTCCGAGCCCATTCAAAGCGTTGAACGAACCGGGGCACAAGAAACAGACCAAACCCAATAAGCATAC
>MU117981.1:123282-240431 GCA_014904855.1 Thelephora ganbajun | reverse complement strand
CTTGATTGACACACTTCATCGCAAACATTTCACATGATTAATGCAAACTCCATACCTCCGTGGTTAGCTGTGTTGCAGTGGGGAGTTCATCCACCTCGTTGTTGCTGGGTACCGGTGATGTGGCATTGCCTAGGGGTTGTGAGTTACTCTATTGTGGAAGGTGTGATACTGTTCACAAACCATCTATAGTTCCATTTTGCAGGTCGTCTTCTTCACCTTTGGAATCTGAGGAAAGAATAGGTCGGGTTGGTATGCTCTTTATGATGGTTTTTGTTTTGTGTGTCTTTGCTGTAATCCACAATTTGGTGAGGCATGTGTGGATGAAGGAGAATTGAACTTACTTTGTTTTGCAGCCTCGTTGTTCATTCTAGGTGTTGGTTCGGTGACTTCCTTAGTGTTAAGGGGGGGAACTATTTGCTTTGCTTTAGAACCCCTCGTGTTTGCCCGTTTGGTTGGTTGGTCTACAGGTGGGAAGTCCTTGGCTTTCCACTTCTGGGTCCCTGTGATATTCATGTAAGTGAACGGTCTCAAATATAATTGTATGATTAATACTACCAGCCTCCCCAGCGGTGGGCTCTGCTACCTTGCCTATCAATTTTGCACCCCTACGGCAAGTGGAAGGGGTAGACTCAGTTGCATTTGGCAGAGGTTTTTTGGAGGTCCATTCTTTCGGTGGCATAGGGGAGGAGGGGCGGTGGCAAATGTGGTCAAATCTGGCGTGGCTGATTTTAAGGTACTCGCACGGACCAGGAACTAAAATTATTCTGGAATTATTTCCTTCGTTGGCACTAACTTATTTTCCTTCACTTTCTCTTTAGACTATCACCCAAATGCACCCAGCAACAAAACGTCCATGCCCAGGATGCGGGCGACATTTCCTCCCAGGTGGCTATACAAACCATCTGAAGCTTACCCGTGATCCCCGCTGCAAATCTATTCGCAATTCAGTTCTTCAACAAGCCTCTAATGTACCATTTCGTCACTCCGACTACGTCCCAACCCCTGAACCTTCAGTCACTCGCTCCCCTCCTGATGTGGACATGATGGATGTCGATAGCGAGAGCCAGGATCTTCTACCAATGGACTCTGACATTGGCCCTCTGTCACCCAGTCATGGCATAGACAGACAGGATAGTCGCAACGAATTACTCGACATACATTCACACCACCCATCATCTGCTCCCTTTGTCATCAACCTGGATATAGACTCCAATTTGTCTGATGACGAGGATGACAGCCATCAATCATGTCAGCAAGAACTGACACCCCTGCCTGGCAAGTTTTTCAACCTTGAGTGATAGCTTACGCTGACCAAAACTACCAGCCAACCAGGATCCTCCATATAGCGGACCAGAGAAAAAACCTTTTACTGTGAAATTTGGTGGGAGAGCTGGAGAAGTGGTGGGGAGAAATCATCAAAATCTTGCGTACACACAGTATTCCCATGACCTTCAGGCAGAGGATATACCAAGTGAATGGGCACCATTCTTGACTCGCATGGACTGGGAGGTTGCTCGTTGGGCAAAGTTGCGAGGACCAAGCTCTACAGCTCTATCAGAGCTTTTAAAAATTGACGGTGTAGGTCAATCATTAAAATTGTCCTCTACTGCATCCTTTTAATATTGTTCCTCTGTGTAGCTTGCAAGCACACTTGGTCTGTCGTTCTCAAGTACTGATGAGCTCAACCAAATCATCGATAGGAAGCTTCCAAATGGACTTCCAGAATTTGTATGAGAGGAGTTTACACTTGCTGGCGAGACTTACGAATTTTATCATCGTGATATACTCCAATGCGTTCGTGTCCTCTATGGAGACCCAGAGCTTGCAAAGTTTTTGGTCCATGCACCAGAGAAACATTTTATGGATCAAGATAAGAAAACTCGAATTTATTCTGAGATGCACACAGGGAAATGGTGGTGGATACGCCAAGTATGTCTTCTGTATATCTGGGATCAAAGCGCATATAACCAATGCAACATGGAACAGGTAGAACTGGAGAATGAGTTTGGTGGGGTGACAATCATCCCACTTCTTGTCTCCTCTGACAAAACCCGAGTGGTTGCATTTGGCACAAAGACCGCATATCCAGTATATCTTACAATTGGGAATATTCCAAAGGAACTTCGTCGGAAACCATCACGGCAAACCCACATCCTCCTCGGCTACCTCCCAACAACTCCCCTGCATCATGTCTCAAGCACAGCCTCTTGTCAGGCCACTCTAGCCCAATCGCTCACCAGCGCTAACGAGGTTTGCAAAGCCTCGCACAAGGATACTCGTCTTGCATGCCTATTTGCTCAATATTCCAGCGGGAGGTGTCCTCCACTTCAGACTGGCAGCAGTGAAATGTCGTCGGATAGTGTCTGAACTACGCGGGATTCGACCCAAGGGGGTTACCGATAGGTGCCCTGGCCACTATATGTAGGAGAGGTCTCTCGGGAAGAGTCGACCTCTAGAAGTCCGTAAGAGTGGGAGAGGAAGGGATCGTCGAGGTGTTACAACGGCGTCCTCAGCCTAAATACCGCTCACTATCCAGGCTTTAGCGAGAGGGGAGAGGATATCCGATGATAATCAAGATGGGGAGCTACAAGGGCTAGAGGGGATCTTCTTATACTACTCTAACTCTAGGGCAGGCTGTTGCGCACAGACCATGCTATGCTCTCCCTGTGATTACGCACGGACCAGTGGGGTTCCGTCGCGGTCCATGCGGAGCTTCGTCTCCTATTTTTATGGCCCTATAGAAAATGGGGGATGAGTAAATGAATAGGAAACAAAGGAGGGTTGGTCTCGATCAGGAAAGGTATGAAACGAAAAGGTGAAGTGATCGAACCAAACTAGTTTGTACACTAAAAGATAGGGGTAAGTGATGGAAGGGGCCCAGAATGAAATGAATAAGTGAAACCATCAATGACGAAGTTAATGTCGTCATGGTCTAGAATATGAAGTCATCAATGACGCGGTTAGTTGCATCATGAATATAAAAGGGGTGGGGTCGTCAAGGTCTAGAATGACCTAGATTGTTAACATATCCTCAAAAGGAATGGTGAGGTGTTAGGGTGAAACAGATAACAATGAATATGTGGCGTTTTGATGAGTGAAACAGGTGACAAGGAGTGTGTCGTGATGGTGCCATGTAACGTGATGAAGGTGAAAGGGTGGCGCCGTCGTGTGTCGAAATAGATTGTGCTTGCTCAGCACTATTGAGTAGGGTCTGGATCGTTCTCGGAACGGCGGTGGGTTGTCTGACCAATCTTTCCCATGGTCGGGCCGATGACTAAGTGTGGCGGGATAAGAGAGCGCTAGTTGTGAGGCGAAAGGGACTTAGCGTGAAGGCTATTTAAAACCGTAGTTGCCTCGGCTTAGTTCCTCGCATCCGCTCTTCTCCTCCCTCATGTCTCTTCATCACAACAAAGTCTTCATCTCCTCTCGTAACCAAAGAATCTCCCGTTTTGTGCCAGAACGAAGTCAAGATCAGAACTTGCTTGACGCTAACCATCCAAAGGAGGTCAGTCGGGTCGTCAACGTCTTGTCATTGTCTGATCCTTCTTGTAGCTTGTCGATGCCGTTCTAGCGCAGGAGGGTTGGGAGATGCCTCGTCGTGTCTTCCAATCGTACAGTTCCTTCAACGACCAAGTGTGGCAACAATGTATCTCGTCCCTTAGGAACATAGACGAGAATCGTCGCAGTCGTATGATGTATGACGATGAACACGTTTTGAGCGAGTTGATTGAGAGAGGACTCGTGGACTTGAGTTCTTCCGAGGATGTCGCCATTTGCTCTATCATCCGGTATACGGCCGTCGTAGGGGAACGTCTGTGGAGTTTACTTGAGAGTCAGCAAGCAATGGTCCGTATGCTTCTGACAGTGATTCTCCTCGTGACTGATTGTTCCCTGTCGTATTCCAGATCAACAAAGTAGAACGTCACTTCCACCGAGCTATGGCGGACAATCGTGTCTTGACCGGAAGAATACTTTGTCTTGAAGATCGGTTGGCCGAGTTGGAAAGGAAGTCCACCTTTCCTCCCAGAGAGGAGTCAGGTGATGATGATCCGGTGATTCCTGAACCGCATGATATCCATAGGTTCGTGATTCTTCAACTTGCTACCCATACTTGTCTTAACTTCTCCTAGTGAACCCGTGCTCCATAGGTCTGCTTGGGTTGGTCCATTCAAGGATGTTCCGCTAGCTTCCTTAGAGGGCAAGAAGCGTAGACAGAGGGAACGGTTCCAACGTGTTAAGGAGGCTAAGGCTCTTCGACAGCTTGAGGTTCCTGCAGCCGACGTTGTTGAGACTGATCCTCCAGATGATGTCGTCGCTTGAGGTCAGTCTTCTCTCCAGCGCTGATTCCTTCGAGGGCTTCACAACCAGTGTCGCTCAGGGGCGCGCGTTATGCAGCATGTCCCACCTGATAGGCTTCTAACCCTTCGACGTTAGGCCGTTACTACTCCTTTCCCAGAACAGATTAGAAAGTTAGACTTGAAGGACGTTGTCTCTGGTAGGGTAGTGAATACGTAGCTTGTCAGGTTCCTCTATGGGCTTAAGTCGAGTGTGGTGAAGTCCAGGATAGATATGTCGGTTTGAATGAATCAAGTGTGATCCTTGTTCTTGATGTCTGTAGTGTGAGCAAGGCGAAATGGATAAAAGAGTGACTACGAAAGTGTCCGTTGATAAAGGGGAAATGGAATAAGGAGAAATGGTTGGGTAACGATCGTGAAATGTTAAGGATTAAAAAGTTTGAAAAATTACCAGCCAAAACTGCACAATCCTGACACCTCTCGTTGCCGAATGCTCGCCAACCTCTTCCATTATTGTTTGTCTCGCATGCTCACACCGCTGAAACATCTGGGTGAAACTGGCCCAATTGAGATGTCAAGTGGTGATGGCATTGTGCACTGGACGTTCCCCATTTTTGCATGTTTTGTCGGGGATTACCCAGAGCAAGTGCTCATCTCTGGGTGCAAAACTGGGGACTGTCCTAAATGTCCTGCAAAGCGACTAGAGTTAGGGGTCCTTGAAGGAGATTACGAATACCGAGATCTTGCAAAAATCTTGGAGGTGGTGGCCACATTCGAAAACAATCCTACCAGGTATAGCACTGCCTGTTCCGAAGTTGGTATAAAGCCCATCGTCCACCCATTCTGGGAGGACCTCCCCTATTCGGATATCTACCTGGGGATCACCCCCGATGTTCTCCACCAACTCTACCAAGGGGTAATGAAACACCTTATGTCCTGGGTCTCAACTGCCTTTGGCGAGAAAGACCTTGACACCCATTGCCAGTCCCTCCCCCCCAATCACAATTTGCAGGCATTCTCCAAGGGAATCACATCCCTTTCACGGGTGACTGGAAAAGAGCACGCTGATATGTGTCGTATTCTCCTTGGACTTGTCGTTGACTTGAAACTCCCAGATGGTGCCTCCCCAATTCCCCTTATTCGTGCCATCCGCTCACTTCTCGACTTCCTCTACCTTGCCCAATACCCTCTACACACTTCCAAAACCCTCCAGCTTTTGCACCAATCACTCAAACAGTTTCATGAGAACAAATACATTTTTGTTGACCTTGGTATCCGTAACAATTTCAACCTCCCGAAGTTGCACTCCCTTGCTCACTACGTTGACTCCATCAAACTATTTGGGACAACTGATAACTACAATACAGAATACATGGAACGTCTCCATATCGATTTGGCAAAGGATGCTTACTGGGCAACAAATCATCGAGATGAATATTCACAGATGATGGTCTGGTTACAGCGAAGGGAAAAAATTCACTGGCATGAAAATTATCTCAAATGGTGTCTCAACCCTCAGTCAACAATCGTCCTCCGGTCAACAGACATGGCCTACAATGGGACTCCAACATTGACAAAGTGGCCTTCAGCCCGTGCGGTTGATTTGGATGATGTGATCAACAAATACAGTGCAAAGTTCTTCTGAGAAGCCCTCTGCCGCTATATCATCCTCGCACAACACTCTGGTCCACCACTCACAAGGAACCAGGTCGAACACCAGATTTTATATATAAATCTCCCCTTCACAACCGTACCTGTCTACCACAGGCTCAAGTTTACTGCCCCAGGCGACACAACTGTGGCCAAATGTATCACCCTAGACTCAATTCACGTCCGACCAGAATGGCAAACAAAGAAGGGAACAAGAATTCCAGCTCGCTTTGACACTGCCCTCTTGAATGTTGGATCAGGCGGGGAAACTGGTGTACAAGGTATGTACCACACGTTCTTGTTGTCTATATTGCCCTTAATATATGTCTGAAGGATATCGTGTGGGCCAGGTTTGAGTAATCTTTACTCTACCAGGTAGCTTGGATGGAGTCTCGACTGAGCCGCTTGCATATGTCGAATGGTTTTCCAAGTTCACGACACCCGATCATGATCACCAAATGTTCAAGCTGAATCGGAGTCTCGAAAACGGCGAGCGGGTGGTGAGCATTGTCCCTGTATCAACAATCAGGCGTAGTGCACATCTCTTCCCAAAGTTTGGTCCAGTAGTCCCAGAGGGGTGGTCTTCGAATAATGTACTTGACAGGTGCACTACATTTTATCTGAACTCATTTACAGATAGGCATATGTACTTTATTCTCTAGTGCGCATTAGACAGAGACCAAAAATTCTACAATCAAATGACAAAGGGAAGGACAATACTGTGATGCATGAAAATTTGCATGGCAAACACGAAAGAGGGTCATCAAGATATAACATAGAGAAATCAATAACCTGAACCTAGTGATAGACAGGAAGAAAATCAGTATGCGGTTGTTTGGTCTGTAGAATCATAGGAATTGCATGAATGGAACGAGGTTGTAAATGGATGTGGTTGGTAGACGTACAATCGTTGGTCCCTGAGTAGCACGGTGCCATCAAGAGCAGTTTGGTCAGAGCAATAAAAAATCATGCTGTCTAAGCACGAAAATAGAATAAGTGGCCAAAACAGCTTGTAGTGGGGGAGACGAACAATGAACACAATGAAGATAGAGCAAAGGTGACCAGTTTTACCATACGCATGGGTGAGCGAACACGTAGACTGCATTCAACTTGGCAGACTTTGGGTTAGCCAGGGAGTACCAGGATAAAGGTATATCTCTCACCCAGATGTAACAAAACCGTCCCAAGGGTGGGACTACAAGTGCGCCGCTCACATACGCGATGACCAACACTCACAGCGCAACGCCGGAAAGCAGTTAGGTGAGTCACAGGTCAGTAAGCGCCGAGATAGTGATGGCTGATCCTGATAGACTCGCGTAGTGCCATATAGTGCCGCTTAGTCGCTTAAGTTTTTCCAGATGCCGTCGGTTTTCTCCTTACGACGATTAGGGTACGTTTCCTCCTCTCCTGCAATGACCTGCTACACGTTCACACGTAGCCAGGATTCAAAAGCCAACGAACTGGATTACGTCGAACTCGGGTTGCTCTGTGCTAATGTATGTAAAGCCCTCGAGCGGGGGATAAACGGGAGACGATCAGACGAGCTCAGTGAGCCCGTACTCGAAGCAATCGAACACTTGACTACGTGAGTCGAACCACCCGTCCATACTCTACGCGGTTCGCTCATCAAGCCGTCAATCGCAGTACTGTGGCCGAGATCAAGGGGAAAATCGAAAAGCGGGACAAACGAAAGGCGATCTCTCGATTCTTCCGCGCGAAGAACGATAAGGAGGTGATCACCACCTGGAGGGAGAGTCTTAGAAGTGTCCTTGATGTTTTCAACGTACGTTCAGTCGCTTCCGCTTGGTCGTCAATAACCTCTCCCTTTCAGACCGAGTTGGCTGTGAACACCTATGTAACGGTTACTGACATCCGTCACGATGTGTCGAGGATCCGGGAAGAGATTGGCGATCGCGTTCACACGGTAAGTACAAGTCGCATTGAATTCATCGACAACAGGAGGATGCTTACAGTCAGTGGGTAGGCCCAAACGAGGTCAGATATCTCGAATATCATGGGGTTCACAATCTTACCTTTACATAGGATTCCTCCTGGAGAGTTGCCTCCCCCGCCACCGAGGGACTGTTTCGGGCGCGGCGAGTTGATCGAGCAGATTGTTTGTCTCGCAGAAAATCTCACGCCTGTCGCTCTCATTGGTGCCGGCGGAATCGGAAAGACGTCGATCGCCTTGACTGTCCTCCACGACGGTCGTATCAAGAAGCGGTTCGGGGACAACCGTCGATTCATCCGCTGCGACCAGTTCCCAGCTTCACGCATTCATCTCCTCAGTCGACTCTCCACGGTCATCGGTGCAGGTATCAAAAACCCTGAGGATTTGACTGTTCTATGTCCATTCCTATCTTCGAAGGAGATGCTCTTGGTCCTGGACAACGCAGAGTCTATTCTCGACCCACATGGCGCCAACGCCCAGGAGATCTATGACGTGGTGAAGGAGTTGAGTCGCTTTGGTAACGTTTGTCTGTGCATCACTTCCCGTATCTCGACTATCCCTCCCGACTGTGAAACTCTGGAAATCCCGACATTGTCGATGGAGGCTGCACGGGACACGTTCTATCGGATCTACAGGCACGGCGAACGGTCCGATTCAGTCGACGACATCCTTCGGCGACTGGACCTCCACCCACTATCAATCGCGTTGCTCGCTACAGTTGCATATCACAACAAGTGGGGCACTGACCGACTTAGCGCGGAATGGGACACACATCGGACACAAGTACTCCGGACAGATTACGATGGGAGCCTGGCGGCAACGATCGAAGTTTCGCTGGCTTCGCCGACATTCCGCGAACTTGGTCCCGATGCCCGGGACTTGCTTGGTGTCATTGCTTTCTTCCCCCAAGGCGTCGACGAGAACCTCGATTGGCTGTTTCCCAGTCTCCAATAGAAAGAACATATTCGACAAATTCTGCGTTCTTTCTCTGACATATCGAAATAATGGGTTCGTGACGATGTTGGCGCCACTGCGAGACTACCTTTGCCCAAAGGGACCAAAATTCTCCCCACTCCTCCATACAACCAAGAAGTGTTACTTCCGCAAATTGTCGGTTTGGGTTAGTCCTAGCAAGCCTGGGTTCGAAGAGGCGCGGTGGATCATATCGGAGGATGTAAACGTCGAGCACCTGCTGGATGTCTTCACATCTGCCGACGCAAACTCGGATGGTGTCTGGCCGGCTTGCGCTCGTTTCATGAGACACCTCTGTTGGCACAAAAGGCGGCGGGTTGTATTAGGGCCAAAGATCGAAGGACTCCCGGATAGCCATCCCTCCAAGCCAGAATGTTTGTTGGTGCTCTCACAATTGTTTGAGTCGGTTGGAAATCGTGCAGAGTACAAGCGGCTCCTCGTTCACACCTTGAAGCTCCGGAAGGAGCGAGGGAACGACCTCCAGGTCGCCCAAACACTGGAGTTCCTATCCGATGTGAACTGGCGACTGGGCCTGTACAAGGAAGGGATAACACAGGCGAACGAAGCGTTGGAAATTTATGAACGACACCACGACATTCGGGGACAAGCAGAATCTCTGAAAGATCTCGCTTGGTTGTTGCATAAAGACAAGCAACTCGATGCCGCAGAAACGGCTGCATCCCGAGCGATTGGTCTTTTCTCGAACATTAACAACCAATTTGGCATCTGCCAGTGCCACCACGTCCTCGGCGCTGTATCTCGATCCAAGGGCGAGGCGGAGAAGGCCATCAACCGCTTCGAGACAGCCCTTAGGATTGCGTCTTCCAACTGGCACAACCTGCTGTTTTGTATTCATCACTCCCTCGCGCGTCTGTTTTCCGATCAAGGCAAGTTTGGTGACGCACACATTCACGCTGAACATGCCAAATCACACGCGGTCAATGACCCATACAGTCTGGGTTGGGCGATGGAGTTGCAGGCTCGGATTTGGTATAAAGAACGCAGGTTCGAAGACGCAAAGTCTGAGGCCTTGCGCTCTGTCGATGTTTATGAGAGGCTTGGGGCTGCGAAAGATCTAGAGAACTGCAGAGCGCTCCTCCGGGATATCGAAGGGAAAATGAAGGAGCCGGTTACCTCTGGTAAATAGGGTTCTAACGGTGAGCTCCTTGGAACGGTGCCGCCTCCTACACCCATTAACTCTCCAATCTCAGCTCGGGGTACCGGACGCCATCTCACAGGTCTATCCAGACGTATCTTCCCACGAACAACCGGTCTCGCATCTGGATGGACATCCCATTCCTGAATGTAGCATCTTCGATCATTGCTGTTACCTGCTATCTCCCTCTTTTTCTCCAAAGACATTTTCCATCACACGCCCTCTAGCTGCGCATTATCTGTTTCACCACTCGTCATTGGTGCCACTCGATCTGTATCCCGTGTTGTCTCAATTCCAATATTTCAATCATGTCGTATTTTTTTCCTCCCACCTTTCTTGTGTACGGTTGTGTTCGTGATTTTTGGACGTTCGGTTTGTCAATGTAACGGTTAACATTATCGACGGTAGCTCCAGACCGTAATTCAAATCAAGACCCAAATTTTTCATGGTCCCTTAGAATGGGCTCTCCACACAAAAGCTTTGCATATTGCCGAAGTTTTGAGTATTGTATTATTCCTGGCAGGATCGCGGTGGCCGCGCTCACGATTTACTTTGACGTGAACCACATCAAATGCGGTGGAGGCTACTCATCCCGAGAGTCTCACATCTCCGCCGTGCTCATACCAGCGCGCTGAAACGGTCAGTGCTGCACTACGAGGAGACGTATTGAACCCTGCCTAAATAGCTCAAGGAGGGTCCCAAGAAGATGAAGGTCTCTCCCCCAGCCGCGGTTTTTGTCTCTTCTAGGACGGCTAAAAGCGTTACCCAGAAATCCCGAAGTAACTTGTTCCCTATTAGCATCGTCAAGCTCGACAAGCGGCGGATTGGGCAGGCAAACTCTTCCCACACTGGACAGTAGAAATCGAAAAGGAGCACGGTGTACCGCATCTGGGATCGCCGGAGTGCAACGTTTACTTCTCTTTGGTTCTCGCCGCACTGATGTGACAACTCCTCCAGCGCCGTCGTGATGTACCAGACGATTGCTCAGGTCTCCGCGACCACAGGAGTTCGGTCCGGCAGGCTGAAAGCTATTATCGTAGACGGGCGCACAACACCGCCGCGCCCTCCCATCGTCACATCAATTCTCACTTCAACTCGAGCATCAAGGGCCCGTATGCTGTCAAAGGTGCGGAAGATGAAGCCGTGAATTCCGTGGCCCCTCCCACCAAACACAGTGTACCAATCATCGGTTTCTCCGTCACGTTCAGGGCTCACCCTGGGCTCGGCTTTTAACCGGATGGTGTACCACCGGGATTTTTTAAATGCGTTCAAAAGGCAACGGTCCTGTGTATATTCTGACGCAACTTTTGTTTGATTCATACTGACACGGATTCTGGGATAGGTTATGCAATATGCAATTACCTGTGTTCAGGCGGATATAAACCTCAAGGTGACCGTCAACTCTGCCACTGGGGGTTATAACCATACCTCTGGCGGATTTCATCAACACCGAGACGTTAAATTTCTTGGCTGTGCAGACTCGACACGACAAATCCGGTGTGCCAGCTTTCCGGGTTGTATAACCACGTACACCTGTTCCCACGGTGCAGATAGTCGCGGATCCACACCTAGTATTTTGTGCTGCCCTTTCTCACTTCACGATAGGGGGATTGACGCGAGATGTGCACACCAAGGCTCCTGCAGCTGAATGGAAGTCGCTGGTTCAGGGTTCCAAGCCGGAGAACATCCAGTTCATGTGGATTGCAGTTCGTTGTCCTTACCTCCCCATCACAGGCGTGTTGAAATCTAGGCGAAGGCTAGATGAGACGGAACTATGGTATGGTTAGCCTAGATAGCGAAGGGAATAAAAGGGATACGTACTCCTCAAGAAGAGAAAAGGATTGAGGAGACAAATGAGTGAGCTACCGAATATAAAGTGAACGTAATGGTCGGGTGAAAGTGTAAGAACGAGAACGTATAATTTAACAAGGCGCAAACCTGATGCCCTGGGACCGTTCAGCGACCTTGATCGAGGGTACAGACATCGCCGACTGCCACGTTATCGTCGCTCGGCCGACACGATCGCGGAATGTCACGATTCAGACTTAAAGTTAAATGGATCGTTCCTCGTATTTACCCCTTCAAGCTTCATCCCCCGAGTGGACTCTGATTGACCTCCGTAGATTTGGCGCGGTGAGGTTTGTGTCCATTCCGACTGACTCTCTGGTCATGATCCATGCAAAATAATCGACGGTAATACCCACACGTTTTTCCCGTGACAGAAGGGTCTGACTCCTGTCTAGGTGAAAACCCTAGAAACTCTAGGGGCGAGCCCAGGAGCGGAAAAAGGACGCAAATGCTTCTCTGGAAGTCTCATCTCCAGAATCCGTGACTTACGTGGACTACGACAACCCGTTTGCGTTCGTCGGAGAATGCTGTAGGACCACACCAATCACCCACCAATTGAGTCCACTGGCATGGGTCAGCATTGATGGGGAGATTTATATCCTTGAGTGTGTCAGCAAGGGGCTTATCCGTTTCGAGCCGCTGACAGACCCAGAGAACGATCTCACCGCCATGTCTCGTACCTCACATCACCCGAACTGAGAACTCAGACCCGGAAGCCAAATTCCAAGCGTATCACACCCGGCTACATGGGAGAAGGCCACAGCCAAGGTGTTCAGTCTGTGGGACCATAGTTGTGCGTGCTTGGCGTGGTATTCACGGGCAAGCACGTCGTCCAGTGCTTGGCTCTGTCAACGGGGATCTTGGAGCTAGGGGTGTTTTACTCCCATCTGGATTTTGAGCTCATCTCTGAAGCTCGATTCATCCCTCACAGTGAGTTACCTCCTTCACCGACAAAAGCACTAAAGATGAGGTCCACTCCAGCTACGAAGGACATGCGGACCCAGACCGCAACGGCAACAAGGAGTCTTCACCGCAAACACTGAGGGTTGCTGGAAGATTGCCACCAAGTTTACAGGAACGTACAGCGGGAAAGCTCAGTCCCTACTCGCTGCCAAGGGTCTTGCTCCCCTCCTCTATTGTTATCGATCCAGCGGTTTCACGACGATTGTCATGAACTACATCGATGGGAACTAGCTGTCCCACGAGTGTCCTTACGCGACTCCCGACGAGGTCCTCAACAAGGTCTCCGAAGTCTTGAAGGTTTTACATGCAAACAACCTCATGTTTGGCGATCTGAGATCACCGAACATCCTCGTTACAGATCAGCACCATGTCCGACTGGTGGATTTCGATTGGTGTGGAAAGCCACGAGAAGGGGAGCATCCGGCGAGCATCAATCTTGTAGGCATTGAATGACTGGAGGGTGTCGTTCTCGGTGGCCCCCTGCAGTTCGAACATGACAACGAGACGCTCCGGAGATTGTCATGGAGGAAGTAAAATGGCGTTCACCAACGTTTTATCAAAATTTTGTAAACTACAGTAGCGAATACTGTTCTCCTAAGGTCTTCATCAAAATGCCTCTATTTGCTTCCAAGGCGCTTGTATCTTGCCAGTCGGGACGTGTCAATGTCATGTCAAAATGGCCGCTCATCCGTATGCCGCACTGTTTTCTCCTTTCTCCCAGCTACCTTGAGTTTCGACGATGGATACAAATTCCCAGCGACCAAAAGGGCGGGACGGTGCTCTTGCAATATTGGATGCAGCCATCGGGGTCATGCATTTGGCAGAGAAGGTTTCGAGCGTGACACCGGCCAAGGCTGTTTTTGGCTCCGTCGGTTTTCTTCTTACAATGATTAGGGTACGCTTCCTCCTATTCTGCGACAGTGAGCTTCCGGTTCACGTTTATCCAGGACTCAATGATCAACAAACGGGATTACGTCGAGCTTGGGTTATACTGCGCTGACATCTGTCAAGCCCTTGCCCGAGGAGAAGGTTGGATGAACTCAGTCAGTCCTTGGTCGAGGCGATAAACCAGTTGACGGCGTGAGTCAAACCAGCGATATACATCTCTATCCGTCCACTGAAATGCTCTCGATTGCAGGACTGTTGCTGAGATCCAAAAAGGCGTCATCAAACGGAGCGGGCGAAATGTGGTCCTTCGAGCTGTCCGCGCGAACAGCGACATAAAAATGATTGCTGCATGGAAGTCAGATCTCGGCAGGATCCTTCTTGTCTTCAATGTGCGTTTAGTCAGTTCCGCTTGGTCGTCAATAACCTCTTCCTTTCAGACTGAGTTGGCCGTGAACACCCATGTGACGGTTGTTGGCATTCGTCATGACGTGTCGAAGGTTCTAGAGGAGATTGGGGATCAAATTCACTCGGTAAGTACAAGTCGCATTGAATTCATTGACAACAGGAGATGCTTACTAGGCCCAGACCAGGTCAGCCATCTCGAATGCTATGGGGTCCAGAGTCTCACTTTTACATAGCACCCCCCGTGGAGAATTACCTCCCCCGCCACCGAGGGACTGTTTCGGGCGCAACAAGCTGATCGAACAGATTGTTCGCCTTGCAGAAAGTCTCACACCCGTCGCTCTCATTGGTGCCGGTGGAATTGGCAAGACGTCGATTGCCTTGACTGTCCTCCACGATGATTGTATCAAGAAACGGTTCGGCGATAACCGTCGATTCATTCATTGCGACCAATTCCCAGCTTCACGCGTTCGTCTCCTCAGTCGGCTCTCCATGGTCACCGGTGCAGGTATCGAAAACCCTGAGGATCTGACTGTTCTACGTCCATTCCTGTCTTCGAAGGAGATGCTCTTGGTCCTGGACAACGCGGAATCTATTCTCGACCCACATGGCACCAACGCCCAGGAGATCTATGGTGTGGTGAAGGAGCTAAGTCGCTTCGACAACATTTGTCTGTGCATCACGTCCCGTATCTCGGTTCTCCCTCCCGACTGTGAAACTCTGGAAATCCCAACATTGTCGGTGGAGGCCGCACATGACACATTCTATCTCATCTACAAGCACGGCGAACGGTCCGTTTCAGTCGACAACATCCTTCAGCGACTCGATTTCCACCCGCTATCGATCACGTTGCTCGCTACAGTTGCACATCACAACAAGTGGGGCGCCGACCGACTCAGCATGGAATGGGACGCACACCGGACACAGGTACTTCGGACAGATCATGATGGGAGCCTGGCGGCAACGATCGAAGTTTCGCTGGATTCACCAACATTCCGCAAACTTGGTCCCGATGCCCGGGACCTGCTGGGTGTCATCGCCTTCTTCCCCCAAGGCGTCGACGAGAGCCTCGATTGGTTGTTTCCCACAGTCTCCGATAGAAAGAACATCTTCGACAAATTCTGTGCTCTTTCTCTGACGTATCGAAACAACGGGTTCGTGACGATGTTGGCACCACTCCGCGACTACCTTTGCCCAAAGGGTCCCAAGTTCTCCCCATTCCTTCAAATGACCAAGGAATGTTACTTCCACAAATTGTCAGTCCAAGTTGATCCAGGAAAGCCTGGGTTCGAGGAGGCGCGGTGGATCATATCGGAGGATGTAAACGTCGAGCACCTGCTGGACGTCTTCACATCTGTTGACCCAAACTCGGATGGGGTCTGGCCAGCTTGCGCTCATTTCATGGGGCACCTCTATTGGCACAAAAGCCGGCTGGTGGTATTAGGGCCAAAGATCGAAGGACTCCCGGATAGCCATCCCTCCAAGCCAGAATGCCTGTTGGTGCTCTCACGATTGTTTGAGTCGGTTGGAAATCGTGTAGAGTACAAGCGGCTCCTCATTCACACCTTGAAGCTCTGGAAGGAACGGGGGAATGAGCTTCAGGTCGCTCGAACATTGAGGTTCCTATCCGATGTAAACTCGCAACTGGGCCTGTACAAGGAAGGGATATCACAGGCAAACGAGGTGTTGGAAATTTATGAACAACGCCACAACATTAGGGGACAAGCAGAATCTTTGGAAGATCTCGCTTGGTTGTTGTATGGCGATAAGCAGCTCGATGCCGCAGAAACGGCTGCATCCCGAGCGATTGGTCTCTTGTCAAATGTCAACGACCAATTTGGGATCTGCCAATGCCACCACATCCTTGGCAATATCTCTCAATCCAAGGGCGAGGTAGAGAAGACCATCGACCACTACGAGACGGCCCTTGGGATTGCGTCTTCCAGCTGGCACGACCTACTGTTTTGTATTCACCACTCCCTCGCGCGTCTGTTTTACGATCAAGACAAGTTCGGTGACGCACACGCTCACGCTGAACGCGCCAAGTCCCACGCGGTCAATCACCCATACAACCTGGGCCTCGCGATGAAGCTGCAGGCTTGTATATGGTATGAAGAACGCAAGCTCGAAGATGCCAAGTCTGAAGCTTTGCGCGCTGCCGACGTTTATGAGAGGCTTGGAGCTACGAAAGATCTAGAGGACTGCAAAGCGCTCCTCCATAAGATTGAAGGGGAAATGAGCGGAGCCAGGTACCTCTGGTGAATAGGATTCCGGCGGTGAGCTCCCTGAAACGGTTCCGCCTTCTACGCCTATTGACTCTCCAGTCTCGGCTCGGGGTACCGGACGCCATCTCACGAATCTATTCAGACGTGTCCTCATACGAACAACCGGTCCCACGTCTGGACGGATACCCCATTCCCGAACGTAGCATACCCCATCATTGCTGCTACCCTCTATCTCCCTCTTTTTTTCCCGAGGACATTTTCCACTATATCAGTTGGCTTCCTGTAACTGCGCATTATCCTGTGTTTTGAATGTGATCACGTATATCAAACACTGACATGGCATCTATCCAGTTTGACGGGTCTTATAGAATTGAACTAGCTTACGCGTCTAATTTACGCATCGGAGTAGGTACGAATACAAAATAAAAGCGATGAGGAAAGAGGAACAACTACAGCCGAGGGAGCTCAGGAGGCAGGCCCGAGGCTCGTCGTTACGCGTTATTGTTCACAGACGCGAATATTTTACTCAGGCATCTCCGCTCGAGCCGCCCCGAGCATACGTTGTCTGGCGCCACAGGTTTACGAATTCGAGTTGCTGACCTTCCCTGCACGTCTGCACCTCAAGCATGGCGCCGCCAGACGCGAAACTGAGCTCTCTGCCTGTCCCTTTTCACGTACCATGTCTACATTCCTCGGTGGTATACGACGGTTCGACGGGGTACACACATTTAGACCTGAGTTTCATCGGGCCCACTATTGACGCTTGTCAACCATAAGACACGCTCGTCGGTGTAAGAGGTCGATATCAGGAAGTAGGAAGCGGCGTATGAGAGAGGGTGTGGTGAACTTGAATACGGCCACTGATCGAGCTAGTCTGGCAGTATGTCTATGTATCTATACATCTACGAGCGGACGGAAATAGTGCGTGAAGACAGGGAAGGATGGGTGGTAGAGGTGGTAATCAATAATACTCACAGGATAGAGGGAAGAAAGGGAGAGTGTTCCAAAGAGGAGAAATAAATCGGAGAGAATGGAAATGGCAGCGCCGAGCGTTTATCTGGAGTGACCATCCAGAGCCGATTTTTTTCGTCATCGGCTTCCCTCGACAAGCTCTACAACTTAGGGGTTGAAGTACCTTTCGATACGTCTTCGGGCTTAGCAGAGAAAGTTTTTCCCCTTCAAAAGGCCATAAGGATGAGGAAGGAGAAGACGGCCCAAGCGATACAAAGGAAGGCAACCATAATGCTGTACCGCAAAGTCGACGAACATTGACACGCGCCCCCACAATGGTCACCAAATCATCTAACTGCCCAACATCATCACGCTCTCTCCCCTTCACTCGTCCTCTGCTCTCGACAGGACGTCCGACTCTCCCAACATCCGACACAAGGTCCTCCAAGTCCGCCGACAAATCAGGAAAAATCACATCTCTCAACTGTCCCGGCCAAGGGCTTATTTGGTTCCGTTGGTTCCGTCCCGACTCTGACTCGAGTGATTAATCCTCATTATCAGTCCTCCTTTTGTTCGCCACCCACCGTGATCAGGACAAGACGATTAATGACCTAGATTTGGCGGAGCTCAGAGGGTGGGGACTGTATTCGCGTATACAATGCCCTCGAGACTGAGATCGAAGCGAGCAGCGCGGAAAGTGTGAGTGACCCTATAGAAGATGCGGGGGTGGAAGCTAGAGATTTAAAAGGTGCTCAGTGTTTTCAACGCATGTGACGATTCCCACTTCTCGGCGCGTTTAGCACTCAAAGATTTCAAACTATCACAGGCACAGGCGGCTCTGAACCTACGCACCTCTCTCGTGGCAGCTGAAACCCACGTAAACGCCAGCATCTGGTTCCACAGATGCGAGTTCCCACTCGATTCACCAAAAGCGGTTTTCGACTCTTGCTGCGCAGGCAATGTTAGCATTCTTTCCATACAACCAGTGAGAGTGCCTGCCACAGCCAAATCGATCAACCCCCCACCCCAGCACCAACGTCTTTATTCAGGGCGCAACAAGATGTCGAAGAGATCCTCAACGTCGTCCGAAGCAACGTTCCACGCCCGTTTCTCTCATCGGAACAGGCCCTCGTTGTTCTTGATCACCCCGAAATGATCCTCGACTCAAAGACTAAAGGTATGCGAGCCACCGACTCTGGTTGATGAACTCGGCCGGTTTCATAACGCCTTCATAGCTTCGCGAATCCATCCGAATTATAACCGCACTGTCACCCGACTTTATTGAAAGAGGCTGTCCGTAGCTCTCTCTGACTTCTCCGACGCTTACCGACCTCGATCCCGACCTTCGTAGCATCCCCGACGTTATCGCATTTTTCTTCCACGGCATTGATGAGGGAAGGCTTGAAGGGCTACCTCCCATGATCTCGGACGCACAGGAGATTGCCAACTGGTTCAACATCCCCCCGTTCCAATCGAACGAACGGTCTTGTAACTATGCTAGTACCACTCCACGACCACCTCTGCCCAATGGATTCAAGTCAATCCTCCCTTCTCCTGACGACCAGGAATTAGGAGTTTGATCGGTTGGATCTCATGGAGAGCGAACATACTCTTGGTGATCCTGTGTTCGACGACGTTCGGTGGATTACATCCGAGGATACTAACACCGAACATCTTGTCGATATCTTTACTCCCGTCGATGCGGACTCAAGAAGTTATCTGGGGCGGTTACGCAGGTTTTCTGAATCACGCCGTTTGCGACCCCAAGTCCTTACATGTTGTCTTGCGGGCACATCTTTCACCCTTCCGCTTTGGGGTCACTAGCCCACACAGTTTACAGCGGGTGTGGAGTGCGGGCTTTTGGGCTTGGGCGCTGGGTACCCGGCACAGAAGCGGCCCAGCCTCGGGAGAGGTGTGTGTCACTTATTCTGCCGTGTTACAGTTGGGTCGGCACTGGATGGCTAGCCCGTCAGGCTGTAATTGACCTTGGGCTCCAGGCAGCCGTCCCCTCCGCATCAAGGGTGGGTACGATCGCAATGCAACAAGGGAGATCCCCCCTTCACAATGCCCGCCCTCCCAACAACTGTGGCTTTGACGTTCAGCTCTTCCACCCTGCGTTTGAGAACTTCAGTCGGCAATACCATAGCACCGAGAAACTCGCGAACGAGCAGAAGGGAGTGGTGCGCAATTTCCTGGTGTGCTCTGCTGCTTGCTACGACAACGGTGGAGCACGTAAGGGTGCGGATATACCACTTCTCGTAACTCTCAGAAGGTTGCGACCTCGAGAACTTGCGAAATCCCGATGTGGCATCTGTGGACAGTGTTGTCGCCTATTCTTCTGGGCAAACCGGTACGCAAATACCCCTCCTCATCGAATTGGAGAACGGGGTACTGTATCGGAAGTGTTTGTCATACGAGAAGGTACCCTGGCTATTCCTGCGATGGACATTTGCTTACCGGCTCACGGCTATGCAAGCATACCACCCAACTCCTGACTCCTTGCTGTGGCTAGGTCACATCCACACACGCAAGTCACAGTATAGGGAGGTTACGAGGCTCTTCGCGGTTCCGTCAACGGGGATCTTGGAGCTAGAACGGTTTTGCTTCCACCTGGACTCCAAGCTCGACTCCGAAGCTCGATTTTCCCTTACATCACCTTCGCCGACAAAAACACCAAAGATGAAGTTCGCTCCAGCTACGAAAGATACCCGGACTCGCACCCTAACTGCAACAAGGCAGTCTTCGCCCCCAACACTGAGGACAACCAGAAGGTTGTCATCAAGTTCACAGAAGCGTTCAATGAGACGGCTCACGGCTTGCTCGCTGCCAAGAATCTCGCACCCCCGCTTCACCCTTGTAATCGATCGATCTTTAGCGATTTCACGATGGTTATGAACTACGTCGATGGGGAGCAGTTGTTCCACAAGTATCCTTACGAGACTCCGGGTGGGGTCCTTAACAAGGTCTTGGAAGCCTTGGAGGTTTTGTACGCAAATAACCTTGAGTCCGGTGACCTGAGATCACCGAACACCCTCGTTACAGAATCTAGGTCAGTACCACGTTCAATTGGCGCACTTCGATCGGTGTGGGAAGGCAGGAGAAAGGGAGTATCCAGTGAGCATCGGAGGGTGTTGTTCCCGGTGGTCTCCTACAGTTCGAGCATGGCAACGAGATGCTCCGGAGGCTGTCATGAAGTAAAATGGTGTTCGCCAGCGTTTTATCAAAAATTTGTAGACCAATGTTGCAAATACAATCCCTTTGAACTGGTGTCACTTCATCAAAATGCTCCTAGTAGGAGGGTGCCAATAGCAGAGATTCGCGTCTTGACTCGTGTGTACACGGTGTCGCCTTACGGACAGTCGCCCGATAGACCCCTTCCAGAGCGCTTATATCTTCCTGCCGTTCGAGGCGCATCATGTCAAAATGGCCGCTCATTTGTATTAGGACTCGGGCTTTTCCTCACAGCCTGTGTGCCACACCGTTTTCTTCCAGCTACTTCGATTGTCGACGATGGATACAAATTCTCAGCGACGAGGGCGGGGCGATGCTCTTGAATCATTGAACATAGCTATGGAAGCCATGAATATTGCGGAGAAGAGGACTGGTATCGCACCAGTTAAGACCGCATTTGGTTCCGTCAGTGCGCTCCTGGCGAAGATTATGGTACATTTCTTCCTATCTTGCGATGATGAGCTTCCGGCTCACGTCTATCCAGGGCTCGATGACCAATGAACAGGATTACGTCGAGCTCGGGTTATACTGCGTTGACATTTGTCAAGCCCTTGACCGGGGAACGAACGGAAAGAGGCCGGATGAGCTCAGTCAGTCCTTGGTTGAGGCGGTAAACCAATTGACGACGTGGGTCAAACCAGCGATATACACCTCTATCCATCCACTGAAGCGTCCTCGATTGTAGGACTGTTGGAGAGATCAGAAAAAAGGTCATCGATCCGAGCAGGCGAAATGCAGTTCCTCCACTTCTTCGTGCGAATAGCAGTAAGGGAATGGTCGCGGCTTGGAAGTCGGAGCTTAACAGGATCCTTCTTGTCTTCAACGTGCGTTCAGTCGCTTCCGATTGGTCCTCAATAACCTCTTCCTCTCAGACCGAGTTGGCAGTGAATACCTATGCAACGGTTACTGACATCCGTCACGATGTGTCGAGGATCCGGGAGGAGATTGGCGATCGAGCTCACACGGTAAGTACAAATACCATTGGATTCATCGATAGCAAGAAGATGCTTACAGTTGGCTAGGCCCAGACCAGGTCAGCCATCTCGAATACCGTGAGATCCACAGTCTCACCTTTACATAGAATCCCTTGTGGAGAATTACCTCCCCCGCCACCGAGGGACTGTTTCGGGCGCGAAAAGCTGATCGAACAGATTGTTCGTCTCGCAGAAAGTCTGTCACCCGTCGCTCTCATTGGTGCTGGCGGGATCGGCAAGACGTCCATCGCCTTGACCGTCCTCCACGACAATCGCATCAAGAAACGGTTCGGGGATAACCGTCGATTCATCCGTTGCGACCAGTTCCCAGCTTCACGTGTTCATCTCCTCAGTCGACTCTCCACAGTCATCGGTGCAGGCATCGAAAACCCTGAGGATTTGGCTGCCCTACGTCCATCCCTATCCTCGAAGGAGATGCTTTTAGTCCTCGACAACGCGGAATCGGTCCTCGATCCACATGGAGTCAACGCCCAGGAGATCTATGATGTGGTAAAGGAGCTGAGTCGCTTTGATAACATTTGTCTATGCATCACTTCCCGTATCTCGACTATCCCTCCCGAATGTGATACCCTCGAAATCCCGACATTGGCGATGGAGGCTGCACAAAACACGTTCTACCGGATCTACAAGCACGACGAACGGTCCAATTCAGTCGACAACATCCTTGAGCGACTGGACTTCCACCCGCTATCGATCACGTTGCTCGCTACAGTTGCACATCACAACAAGTGGGACACCGACCGACTTATCAAGGAATGGGACGCACACCGGACACAGGTACTTCGGACAGATTACGACGGGAGCCTGGCAGCAACGATCGAAGTTTCGCTGGATTCACCAACGTTCCGCGAACTTGGTCCCGATGCCCGGGACCTGCTGGGTGTCATCGCCTTCTTTCCCCAAGGCGTCGACGAGAGCCTCGATTGGCTGTTTCCCACCATCTCTGATAGAAAGAAGATGTTTGACAAATTCTGCGTTCTTTCTCTGACGCATCGAAGTAACGGGTTCGTGACGATGTTGGCGCCACTCCGGGACTACCTTCGCCCAAAGGGCCCCAAGCTCTCCCCACTCCTCCACAGGACCAAGGAGCATTACTTCCGCAAATTGTCAATCTGGGTTGGTCCTAGCAACCCTGGGTTCGAGGAGGCGCGGTGGATCATATCGGAGGATGTGAACGTCGAGCACCTGCTGGACATCTTCACATCTCTTGACACAAATTCTGGCGACGTCTGGCTAACTTGTGCTTATTTCACGAGACACCTCTATTGGCACAAAAGGCGGTTGGTCGCATTAGGGCCAAAGATCGAAGGACTCCCGGATAGCCACCCCTCCAAGCCGGAATGCTTGCTCCAGCTCTCACGATTGTTTGAGTCGGTTGGAAGTCATGCAGAGTACAAACGACTCCTTACTCACACCTTGAAGCTCTGGAGGGAGCGGGGGAATGACCTTGAGGTCGCTCGAACATTGAGGTTCCTATCCGATGTAAACTTGCGACTGGGCCTCTACAAGGAAGGGATACCACAGGTAAACCAAGCGTTGGAAATTTACGAACGACACAATGACATAATGGGACAAGCAAAATCTTTGAAAAAGCTTGCTTGGTTGTTGCATGGCGACAAGCAACTCGATGGCGCAGAAACCGCTGGATCCCGAGCGATTGGTCTCTTCTCAAACATCAACAACCGATTTTGCATCTGCCAATGTCACCACATCCTTGGTGATATATGTCGATCCAAGGGCGAGACAGAGAAGGCGATCAACCACTACGAGACGGCCCTTGGGATCGCATCTTCCAGCTGGCACGACCTGCTGTTTTGTATTCATCACTCCCTCGCGCGTCTGTTTTCCGATCAAGGCAAGTTCGGTGACGCACACGTTCACATTGAACGCGCCAAGTCGCACGCGGTCGATGACCCATACAGCCTGGGTTGGGCGATGGAGCTGCAAGCTCGGATTTGGTATAAAGAACGCAGGTTCGGAGATGCAAAGTCTGAGGTTTTGTGCGCTGTCGACGTTTATGAGAGGCTTGGGGCTACGAAAGATCTAGGGGACTGCAGAGCGCTCCTCCGGGATATCGAAGGGGAAATAGAGGAGCCGGTTATCTCTGGTAAATAGGGTTCCAACGGTGAGTTCCTTGGAATGGCGCCGCCTCCTATGCCTATTAACTCTCCAGTCTCAGCTTGGGGTACCAGATGCCACCTTATAAGTCTATTCAGACGTATCCTTCCACGAACAGCCGGTCCCGCGTCTGGACGAATATCCCATTCCTGAACATACCATTTCCCATCATTGCCGCTACCGTCTATCTCCCTCTTTTTTTTTTTTTCAAGGACATTTTCCATTATCCTAGTTAGCTTCCTGTGACCGGGCACTATCTTGTGTTTTGTTCTACTGCTTGCCGTTGATGCAAATTGGTCTGTATCCCGCGCTGTCTAAATCTCCATATTTCACGTTGTATTTCTCCTTCCGCTTTTTGTGTGTTGCATAGTGTCCGTGATTTTCGGGTGTTTGGTTTACCAATGTGACGGCTAACATTAATGTACTGACGGTAGTTCCAGACCCGAGTTTTTCATCATCGCCTACGATAGGTTCTCCACGCCGCCGATGTTTCAAGCGTCACGTTGTTCTCGGCAGGACCTGGCCCGATAGAATAGACTCGTGCTATCTGTGCGTAAGGGTTCTGCTAGATACAAAATTTCGCTTGTTTCGGGTATCCTCCAAAATTTGATGAGGACCCGGGCCTGGTAGCTGCCCCTTGGACGTGGCGATGACCAACCGGGTTGGTCAGATTGGTACAGTAAACTGGGGACACCCGCAGGTGTAAGTCATTCCCCGATAAGGCTCGCACTGAAAGGATGGCTATGATGGACGAATGACAGGACGCGAATCCAAAAGGTGAAATTTGACGAGTAAACGTGATAGTAGAAACGGTCATGGTCGCCATCCCAAACGTCATGATAGGCTCTCAGTCAACTTTACCAACATCTCTTCTATCCTCTTCTGCCTTTCCTCTATCGCCTCTAAACGCCTGTTCAACCCTGGCTCGCCACCTCCTCTTTCCTCGTCCTCTAGAACTTGTCCGGCGGTTTCGGGCACACTCGAAGTCGAGCGTTGAATCTGAATCGGATCTGGACTCCCAGAGAACTGGTCCCCCTCATCTGACCTGGTCAAAGAATATGATGGCTGCATTGTATCTGGATGTTGCCACCGGTTTAGAGTCGATGTCACTGGAGATGTCTCTGCGAGCGTGCGGCCGCGGCGTTTAGGACCGAGCGAAACCAATCTACGTCGAGAGGCTGGACCGTAGCTGAGGATGTTCGGAGCTTTCGGTGGATTCTGGTTATCCTCTTGATCTTCTACGATGACGTCCTCGTCTACAACGAGGGGCTGGAACAACAAAGCAAGCGGACTGGCGGACGAAGTCGCGGGGTTCACCAGAGAGTTGATCCTCTGTCTTGCTGGAAGCGGGTGTGTAGGTCCATTCGAGGGGACCTCTGGAATGGTCTGCGGAAACTGTGAACGCAAGCTTCCGCGATCACCACCACTCGACGGAGGAATAGGTGCAGATTCGGGCTGGACGGGTTGAACTCGTGCGGGTTCCAGCTCGGGAACGGGGGAGACCGTAAGGGTGGGGACAGGAGGCGAAGGCGCTTTAGATTTGTCAGGTGTGTCGGACATCTGACCGTAGGAATATTGAGACAATCGCCGTTGTCGAGCAGCGTGACTCGGAGGGAGGAGGGCACTATCAACGGGTGTACCCACTCCATAATCTTCATCGATTTCGAAAATCTACGTTAATTCCTGAGTACTTGGAGCCAATGTTTAGATGAAAGTCCACCATACCGCATCGATATCAGCATCAACCCCTGCTAACCCTTCGAAAAGAGCTGAGGGGCGTCAACTACTGCACATCTGCGCCGAAAGGAAACTTACTGATTCGCTTCAGTCGTCTGGGAAGAGAATCAAACATCTTCTCTGCAGCGGAGGCGATCGTCTCATAGAAATTATTTGACCCAGAACTTTTGGCCTGTCTCTCGTACCAGGCGATACAAAGTAAGATCGGGAAACTCGTGGCTCTACGTGAAAGTTCAGATCAGTGGAAAAGACCTCCGCGGAACCTGTAACAACCCACCTGATCATGAATACGTTGATCTAGAACATGCAGAATCAGCTTTTGGCTACCTCGAGCTCTAGGTACGGAAACACGCCTTATGGAACCAACGGGGGGACAAGATTCGACTTGCCGGGAGCATAATGCAAAGTGCCAACATATTAATCGGCGGCTGGTAGGAGAACAAGAAGTCTGCTTTGACACTGTCGTGTAACTTTAGCAGTTGTTCCCTCGTAATTCTTTTTACCCACCCTTCAATGGTAGAGACAGCTTTCCGGAACATAGCCTAAACAGTCGTCGGTCATCGGCAACAGAGGGCAAATAGGTGGTTTATAGAAATACCTCGGCGGCAGCGTCCTCATTGATCGTCGCAAATGTGTTCGATAAGATCTACAGCAGACAGATGAGCATATCACAACCTAGAACTAAGATGGGAAATAGCTCCCGATGCTTACGGAGACCAAGACTGTACAAGCATCAATCTTTGTTTCGAAAACGAACCCAACGCCAACGTACCAGTCAAAAGCAATGTATTACTGAGGCATGCGTACGTGACCATCATAATTGGACCTAGATACTCGTGGAATTGGGCTGCGTGGTACAAAACCGTCACTAGTCTGTGTCGCAGTGGATGCATAGGAGGTTGACCCACTTGATTTGTCGAATCCACCTGCGTCTAGGCCGAAATATAGGTTGAGCATCCACCACGAAATCTGCCTAACGAAAAGTATCAGCAGGCGTAGGGGTCCTGGAGTTATGTATTACCCGACGGTGAAACTGTTTAACCAAGAACTGGCCCTTAGTACCAAATACCGATCGCACGAATTCACTTACTGTGCACGGGTCCTGGCAAGCCTGGGGCAAAGAGGATTCAAATTTGACCGATGAGTCAGTAGAGGAAGTGGACTTACGTCCAGAGAGCGTATAGGAACCCAGCGAAGCAGAACGCCGCGATGAGCATCAGAATGACAAACTGAACAAGCATAGCTCGTAATGAGAGAACCATGAGGTTGTTTCGCAATGTCACGAATGCAAGCCTGATCATAAGATTAGGTCACATCACGAAACTATTAGGTGCGTGATACCGAGGGAAGATGAACTACGCGACCATTATTCAGTTGACTCTTGCTTGACACAGGGGGAAGGAAAATGACGTACGCAACTGATCACAGCGAGCAGATCAATCCCGGTGGCCATGGCCCATTTACCTATAAAACATGAGATGATGGGCGCTTAGGCACACTGAGGCGCCCTTACTGTGCACATACACGCCATACACTCTAAGTATGAGATAGGCCCAGTAAACGCTCACTAATGGAGATCAATTCAATTTGAAGTGAAAGAAGGGGCGAGCATGAACTAACCAAAGGCTAGATCAAAACCATTCTGCAAAGTCGATCAGCGTTGAGGCTACAGTTGAGCTGATTCTTACCCATGTCCCCTTAAAGAAGACTAGATTCTAGGTGAGCTTACGTTCAAGAGAGGGATATCAGCTTCGTGCGCACCGCGGATGCCATGCTCTTGCATGGCGGCAATTTTCTCGAGCGTGAAGCCGGATGCATATATCATGAAGGTGAGTTCTGCCGCGTTGATCCTCATGAGGCGATTGGATTCTATGGCGACAACGAAAAGGACGAAAAGGATTAGATAGCTGGGCATGGTTAGCCAAGATACCCGACTCCACAACGAGATCAGTGGCGTACTTCAAGTATTCAAGGACTGAGCGAATTGCAGGGACTTTGAGGCGCTGTGGAAGGTTAATAGCTGAACCCTCACGCCGTTGAAACGGTTTGCTTACGTAGTGGTCTAGCAGGGGTGCCTTATGGGGGTCATAAAAGTGAATCGGCGTCCTCTTGTACGTCTGCGAAGGGGTAAGCCACGCATGAGTTGACGTGTTAGGACTTACGTCCGAGATCAAAGAGTGGCTACCCCGTGCCTGATAGACACATTTGCCACTGCAATGTAGGTAGGTGAGGCTCGACGTTCTTAGTTGGATGACATACCTCCAAATGGCATCAATGACTTTCTGGCACGGTGAACTCTTAATGAAACGTTTGGCTTTGCTGATGATGGCCAACTCAATGGCATTGCCAACGGTTTCTTCAAGGTCATTATCTCGTTCTTCTCTCGCACTCTCGAGGATGCTTGGGTCGCATCCCGTGTAGACCGGCCAATTGGTGGTAATCGCCAAGGCAAGGTCGAGCAGACTATCCGCATATACTCGCATGGTTCTGATTGCCAATATCTCGCATAGGGTAGCCCTGGAGCGAGACAAGGATGTGGTTGTGAGATTCTGGTCGCGATAGAAGCGGACGCGGTTGATTAAGAAACAGAACACGACGGATTTGTTGCCTTGCCTCTGGATGGCATTGTATTTCTCTTCGAGAGGACGGACGAGGGTATAGGTAAGGTCGGGGGCGGTCAACTGCACACACAATCAGACAACACGAGACGAACACGAGGCAGCCTGTACGCACGGCTTCATAACTGAGAGGCGTATCTGTGCAATGATCAGATGGGGTTCCGGGGACAAGAAAATCAAACGAAGCGGTACCTATGAAGTGCTAGAAGATGAAAGAACAAGCTGCGTTCAACTAAACGCGCAGAGAGAGGACGATAAGAATGTTACCACAACATCCTTTGACGGGCGTCAGGGGAATGAAACAATGGACGGGTGGGTGGAACATACGGCTCGAATCATGTGGATAATAGGCCAGACTGAGGTCGAGTTGATCTCTTCTGTGTGCAACAGAGGTTGCATCTGCTGCATTTCCTCGTTTCCGGGATTGTCCCGCATTGTCGTTGGTCCGCGGTAAGGACGTCATTCACCCAACCGAGACCGCCTCCCGTCAGTGGCAACTTCCGGGTCAAGCGCGTCCGACACTCTCTCTTTCATCACACCGCGCATCTTGCACTCGACGACGGCGACGACGATGCAGACAAACGCAAAGTCTGCCCAACAGTCCGCAGTCAAGATCTACAATGCCGTCTATTCCTCTGTTCAGGTCTGCCCCTCCCCCATTTTTCCTCCCACATATCGTAATCTCACAACGCGACAATCGGCTGTAGGTCTATGAGTGTATGGTCAGAGGCATCGCAGTCATGCGCAGGCGCGCGGATTCCTACGTGAACGCGACCCAAATTCTGAAAGTCGCAGGAGTAGAGAAGGGTAGGAGGACGAAAATCTTGGAGAAGGAGATTTTGCCGGGCAAGCACGAAATCGTCCAGGGTGGTTACGGGAAATACCAAGGAACATGGTATGCGTCTCTGTTCGTCAAACGAGGCCTCTTCCTGACAAGTATCTTAGGATTCCCCTCGAGCGGGGTCAAGAACTGGCTCAGCGCTACGGCGTGGCCCCTCTGCTATCGCCCTTGTTTGACTTCATCCCGACTACCTCTACTGGGAATACGATGCCATCGATGTCAAGCCAAACCCAGTCCACCCAACCCGCTCCGACTCCCCGGCCATTATCTGCGTCATCATCGTTCTCGAGTATGGGAGCCACAAATAGCTACGGTCCTGGTAGCCTAGGACCTGCTCCGATCATGCCTGGATCTGCTATGAGACTCTTGAGCCAAGGGCGTGCACAAGGATTGTTCACACCGTCCACATCTATAACGACCTCACGACAGAACACATATACATCACCCACGTCCGCGCACAACTCCACTACAGGATACAACACCTCCAGTCCATACGTCCCTACGGCCTTGTCACCCACCCCATCCACCTCGTCACAACAACTGAAGAGAACGCGTTCCGACATGGAAGGAGATTCTGTGACACCTCGGACGACCGCCCCCTCACAGCCTCCACCTCAACAGAGTACCCAGACGAATAGCACCCCAGAAAATAATATCCCTCGTCCGTCTTCCAGTACTCCTGTTCTCAATGGTGACGATAACCCTCCACCAGCAAAGAGGTCTAGGAAAGAGCTTGCAACAGCCAACTCCGTTGGTGGTCAAGATACCACTCCAACCCGGCCAGGATCGAGAAACTCTGTCACCATGGAAGGTTTGCACTATTTCCGGCGTTTACGTCCTTTGAACTCGATCGTTGACTAATCTGTCACCCTTAGTTGACGGGCCAATAACTCTTGAAACCTACAGCCCTCGGTTTTATACCAGGATCCCTACTCAGAAGTTTACGGACCTCCGCGCACCTCTGTCTGACTCTCGTAAGATCGCCATCGTCAACCTCATCCACCGGTCCGATGATGTTGTTGCCGTTCTCGACCTCTTGCGTCAATACCCTCCCGATAACCCCGGACAAGTGGACTACGACACTATCCTTGATGAACAGGGCCATACAGCGTTGCATCTAGCAGCTAGCATGGCCAGGTTGCAAACAGTCGAGGCTCTCGTAAACGCAGGAGCAGACGCGAATCGGGGCAATTATAATGGAGAGACCCCATTGATCAGATCGTGCCTTGCTACAGCAGCTTTTGAGCACCACTGCTTTCACACGATTGTCTCGCATCTTAACAAATCCGTCAGAACGCTGGATTCTTCTCGGAAGACGGTTCTACATCACATTGTTTCAACAGCTGGGATCAAGTCCAGGGCTGTAGCCGCTCGATATTACTTGGATCAGGTGTTCTATTGGATCGCACATCACCAAGGGGGAGACTTCCGGTCCCTGATCAATCTGCAAGACGAAAATGGCGATACGGCCTTGAATATTTCAGCGAGGGTCGGGAATCGGTCACTGGTCAGGGCCTTGCTGGACGTTGGCGCGAACAAGATCTTGCCGAATAAGCTTGGATTGCGGCCTGGTGACTTTGGTGTCGAAACTGAGGTGACTATATGCGCTATGAACGAGCTTTCGGTTAACTAGAGGAGCTTATCACTTCTTCGGTACTTCCTCATAGGAACTCTCTGGTGGTCCACGAGCAGAGGACCTGGTGGCCACTCTCCGTTCTGCTCCCCCTCCACCTGTACAGAAGAGCAACGAGATCATAGCGGCCATGACGACGATGATCCAAAACCTCAGTTCCGACTTTTCGGCGGAAATCAAATCCAAACAAGACGCGTTTGATGTTATCCAGGCACATCTACGGGCCGCCACCCGTGAACTCGCCGAGCAGCGAAAGCAGATTCAGATTTGGCAAACGAAATGTGGGGAGTTGGATAAGTATTTGCAAAGAGTGCGAAACCTCGAGCAGGCATTATACGATGAAGATCGGTTCGATTGGACGGGGAGGTTGACTGTGGATGGCCTCGATGCGGGGCCAAGTGCGGGCCCTGCATTCAAGTGGAGAGGGACCAACTCGACTATGGTCGCCCTCGCGGGTTCAGTGGATATCTCGTTTGACCTCGGGGAGGCTTTTGCAGAACCAACTCTACCTACTGGGGATTCTGTGGCGAGTTTGGTGAGGTTGAGGAGGTTGAAGATGTGGCACCAGAGAGCGGAAGGTCTTATGGAAGCTAGGTTGCGTAACCTCAGAGGAGCCAGTGCTGAAAAGGAGTTCCAATGTAAGAAGATTGTGGCTATGTGTACCGGCGTGGGGATCGATAAGGTGGAAGATGTGAGTTCCCGCTCGCCCTGCGCCCCTCCGTGCTAATGGGCCATCGAGCTAACTTTTCTTTCCTCCAGATGTTGGAGACGCTATTAACGGCGGTAGAGTCAGAATCCCAGTTTATTGATATCGCACGTGTATCAGGGTTTATGCAGAAGGTCTGACTTCCTCTCTATCCACCGATAATCCCACACTCAAAACTGGACGCCATTTAGGTTCGCAATGGTGTGATATAGTAATGGTAGAAGGCCAAGCCCATATACCGCTGTATCGTTTGTTCTCATCCCCATGCATGTGCAATCTGTTCTCGTATCGTTATTCATATCTCCCTCGAGATTCTGACACCCATTGTATACTACGCCACCCACTCACCCACAGACTGTTCCTCTTGGTCATTCATTCATTTGTATCGTTTTTCGTTGACGATATTCCCTTATATGCAAAGCGTGTGCGACCTCACGGGTAATGGATTCGATCTTTCCCGGAACACCTGCGGCCAAGGTGGAACCTGAAGCGGTCTCCCCGACCCATCCATCAGAAAACATCCTCGGGGCACGACGGAACTCGGCAATATACCACAAGCCCTATGGTCGCTCACCTCCCACAAGTGATGGGTGGTCACCGTTAAAGTCACCCCGGAGACCAGGAGGCGAACAGAGTTGGATTTTGAAAGTTTGAGACGCGAGTTTGGTTTCTACTGTTGGTATTAGCTTTTCGATCGTGAGAGATGTTCCTCGCGGCCCGCCTGCGTTGGGAGATCGTGTGGCGTATGTGTACGAAAGCAAACCATTTACATTCTACGACCGAAAGGGATCTGGCGAGACGGACAACCACCTATAGGCTCCGCGGCATATAAGAAGTCGGAGGACCCCCTACATGTTCTGGAGAATAGCATCCCAATCAATACAAAGTATTGTCTGGATAACCAACTCGCCAAGTCTCTCGTGTGTACATTCGAACCTACCTTGGAAGAGAAGGCTCCATCGTTGTATATGGAAGTTTTACTCGGTGCCACTGGTGTGAGGGACTAATCCGTCTGTCATAGTATCCGGTGACCACGCCAGGACGATACAAACCGCGACGCTGACTGTAGGCGGGCTGGTGAAGTCTGCCCTGAAGACGAGGACTTGTTTAGGATGCAGGACGGCACCAAAGCCTACGAATAGCGTCCCAGGTCAGCATTTTTCCAAATGAGGATTAGAGGGTAGTAATGAGCTGATCGAGGTCCATTCTTGTGCTCCGACTTTGGACACTTGCCCGATAGAACCTTAGCGAATTGACGACTTTACCGGTAGCTTGGGGTTTGTGTGTGGTCCACGCTCTTGTAATCGTGACTGTGGACCCTGATGCAAGGATGGTGGAAGGAGCCACCCGTGCGTGGTTTCACACTCCGGTACTTGGATGTAGGATGCGAGCCACTCTCAAATATCGCTACAACTCTGTGGGGACGGATGGGGATCACGGCGGTGGCCACCCATACATGATCCAAGAAATATTTTTCGTATCTGATTACGCTGGGTGGACTACAGGAGTTTGAAGCTAGCCCGACAGCACCCGATGCATCCAAGAAAAGTCACTCTACAAGCGCGGTGTGTTACAAGGGTACCAGGAGTGAAAGCTGACGAAAGTTCTTACCAGCCGTGTTCTTTCAACTCGCGTTGAGCGATTCAAACCGACCCATACTTTTGACAAACTCTTTCGAGCCTTTCGTCTTATCCTGGCTGAACTTGGAAGCGAACCCAATCGCGTACGCCCTCCAGTTGAACAATTCGCGAAGCAGTTCAGTTGCTCCATCCACTTCAGTCAATTTATATCTTTTTTCGTGTGAATCGACATACTAATTCTGACGGTTAGCCTGGGCTTCGGCGATATGTGGAGGGTCGATTGGGTTCGACGTACGTTATTTCCCCTCGCTTGAAAAAGGTACCTGGTTGCGACAAGGTCTGCAGAGACGTAGATAGCCATCAAGACGAACTCGTCCTTTGCATCCTTGGTTAATAACAGTTTGCCAGCCCGAGCGACGGCGATGCCCTGAAGTTTCATCCGGCGACGGTCCTCCTCCGACTTGACGGAAACGATCTCCCCAATGAGGCACGGACATCCGTTCAACGTATAGAACACGCTGAAGTCACTTTTTGGGGTGTATCTGTAGAGATTGGTTCCCGTTCCTCTTGCCCTAATGGGGATACAGAAGTCCCATCCCCTGCCTCTGTTGGTACACATAGTAAAGTGACACCCATCACAAAATCTAGAAGCGCTTACTCTCGATATTCAAGCTGATCCAATCCTTCATCGCTCCCCAACGATACCCCGTCCCTCCTTTTAGTGAACTTGCCGAAGAGACCGTGTATGAAGAATCCGGTGAAAAACGTGGAAATCTGGAAAGAAGAAGCTTCCATTTGCACTAAGTCCTTGGCTTCTTCGACAACACTGGTGCAGACTTGGCCAAAAAGGATAACGTCCTTGGGACGGGTTATATCGTTTCCAGGTACGTCATCTCCCTGGGAAAAACAGGATCCCGTGGGCTTGATTCCAAGGTAGCAATCCCTCAACCCTGTCAATCAGTTGGCCCCGCCCTCAACCTTGGCTCCCGCGACGTTTAGAAGACGCGCGAGTGGTTTCAGCAACTGAGCGTACCTTCAAGAACGGCTTGAGACCGAGAGAGCTCCTCAATGGTAACTCTTCAGCTATCGCGTCCTGCGGCCGGCGATTGTTGTAACCCACGTCGTTGTCGTCCCAACTGTTCAATTTCTTGACGCGAAGGCAAAGGGCACCGTAGAAGGGGTTACCGTAGAGGGGGTCATCGTCCTTAAGCCCCTTCACCCTATCCACTGTACCCCCGGGACCGTTCGTTACTAATTTTGTTGGGTCAGTCTTAGTAGTCTCGGCACAGATCCGCAACCTACACCACACTTCCACACGGACAGTCAGTTCCCCACCCTCCGGCACAACCTGCGAGAGCGCATCGGTGTCGGACCGTGGCTGTCCTTCGATTTCCTTTATTCCAGAACGAGTCGAGATAGATCGCAGAAATCAATGGACCCACATACCAGATACAACTTCACACTTTTCGAATAGTCTGAAAACGGAGAGCACCAATGTTTGAAGAGCAACGACTTCAATGACCCAATGGTACTACTGACGGGGGCTTCCTCCCGGAAATCGTAGATAAATACCACATCCTCTCCACTCCTGAGATGGACCCGGAATGTGATGATGGCTTTATAGTCCATCTTGACACAAGGGAAAGTTGCAGAATGAGAGAGAAGAGGTTGAGGTAGCCTCGTCGAACCGTTCTCGCACTTATAACCGTAGGGTATTTGTGTTCGTTTGTCCCCCCACACCACCCGTAGGAATGGCCAGGGTCTGTGCCACAAGTCCCAGATATCACCGCAATAGAAGGGCGGGAGTACGGTGTCGACCTTAGTGACCAGATGACTACCCACCTCTGTGAGAATCCTCTGAATTACTCATGTCATTGCGACAGTTGTGAGGACTTACGTACGCGTGTTTTCGGGATCGCTCTTGCCTCGCCCCATGATTCCGACATATCACCACCCCTACGCCGCTTCCCTCCCTCCGTTCATAACAATCACCGACTGCATCGGAGAGCCGACGACCGAGAACTGACGAGAGAGAGAGGCAGTAGGGCGGAGCGGGTAAAGCGTGGGGGAAGAGAGTTCGAGACTCGGATGAATCACATCGATTAGGACACCTCTCCATTGATGTTATACCAGTGTAAAATCCGACAATACCTGTCTGGTGGCTGATTACGCCATATCAAACGAATCCCCTTCCATATTCATCTTTGGATGCTATCTCAAGGAGCTCTAGGCAAGGCCGCAAGGAGCACAACCTAGATGACCGTCAGAGAATGAATTTAATCATAGAACGAATCTGGCCAATGAGAATACATCCGTTATAGCACGCACAACCAGGGGACAATCATGCTGTTTTGGTTCCTAGTCAAGAGTGGCCATCCAGAGAGTACGGCGCATAAAAGCAGAGGTGTAGGTCCATTCTGCTCGAGGGGATTGTGCAGAACAATTCGTTTGAATATTCGGGAGGACCTCGATCAAGACCCGAGCCAGTGACCAGCATCTACACGACATTCGGTGGGAAGTCACAGTGATCTGATACTATAGTGTATCCATGCGCCCTCAAGTCTCAAGCTTCAAGAACCGCGTCCACTCATGACACCCGCGCCAACTCTTCGATCGTGTTGGCTGAGGGTAGTGGCGTCGGATCCACTATCTCGTTTGAGGTCAGGAGTCGCTACGAGCGAAGACATCTTGTGTGACGACGATCCGACTGGAGGGAAAACGGTGAATTGTTATAGCACGCGCATGAGGCTCTGGCTCCGGCTTCTACGATTACTTCAACTCGCATTTGCACTTTTCGCCCAGGACGAAAACGAGGGCAAGGAATCACATCCATTGAATGTTGGCCCGAAATGGTGCCTTTGACGCGCCATGCTGCTTGGCTTTACTTAGCCGGGATGGTTCTAGTAACCAACCCTTGAATTGATTGCAAGGTGCCGATACTTCTCGCCTAGTCAGGGTAACGTGATGTGTATGCCCGGTGATCGATATTATATACCTGAAGAAAAACGAGTGTGCGCACGGTGACTAAATCCTATCGGCAAAGGGTCTGATGCAAATTTGGTTTGCGTCGCCGCTGTCGTGCTTTAAGTGGTCTGACTGGGGAAGAAGGAACTCTCGAGGAGTGGTCAGCTGCGGAGAGGCTTTCGCAGAATCAGTCCCCCAGGGTTTTACCTTGCTCTAAGAAACGACTTACAGATAAGGAAAACCATGAGCGGAGACTCCGGAACTTGGCGACCCCGTCGGCAACATCTCTTAAAGGGCCTAAGAACGAGTATCTCGTCCTCCACCGGGTGACTGAGTGATATCCGCTTCAACTGTCGACCACATGCATCCCGCTCGAGGAGCCCTCGTTTAAGAGCCACAGTCGAATGACCCTGAGTGAATACCCAGGGTATTTTCAGATCCCACAGCTGAAGACAAACAGGTCCCCCTCGGATGGCACGGAGGAGACCGAGAAGAACGGGTCCACAGAATCACTGTCTGACCGAAAGCTAGCGGCGTACGAGATTTCTTCGAGGTGATGAAACCCCTTCCACATTCTCCGAGGTATTTCGTAGGGCAGGCCGAGCAGTACGTGGAAAGTGACGGCGGTATCACTTCCAATGATCTTCACGACTTTGGAAGCAAACTGAGGTGAGGCGTCCATATTGAATCGATGTGACTCGCCTTCGTTATGCAAATGGAGTAGAACGAAGTGGAAGTTGTCGGTAACCAACTGGTACGAGAGCATGTTAAAGTTAATGGTGATAGTTCCCGCCTTTCGCAGGTACATACTGGGAGGACTTTGGATATGGCTGCGTGTAAGCCGGCACGGCAAGAAGTCTCCGCTTCAACCTTCGTGGACTCCGGGAACCAAATATGCGAGGGGATGCACTCCACTACCTTCTGGTCGTCGAACTGGAGAACAAGGACTTGAAGTTTGCGCAGTCGGACCACTACCTTGGAGTCGCCTTGGCTATCGTCTGGGAGGTCCGGTCCAGCAAAGGCGAGTTGTAGACTTTCGAGGTCCGGACAGTTCTTTAACGCGTTGAGAAACGTTTGGATTGACGTGGAATCGTGCGGTGTGCCCGTACATATGAAATTCAGCATCAGCTTGGTCAGGTTTCGAAGTAGGGGCGCAGTCCAGCTGATCCGAACATGGCTGAGTCGAAGCATGGTGAGGTGGGGCAATTGATCGCCGGGGGGCCATTCAAGGTCCCAGGTCATACGAATGCTAGTCCCGACCTCAGATCTTATCTCCTATCCTAAGGTTGGCGTCGTTCACTTTCGACTAACGACGTCAACCGTTACACGGATGTGACATTCAGTCAGAAACCTTAGAATAAAGGTATGGAAAATATTGAAATACAGTGCTTTGCATATAAAAGTGGATGCGAACTTTTTTCTTCTTTGGTGCGAACCGACGCTATGACCTTTTCCGAGGATCTGAGGGTGAGAGTGGCTAACTATTACTTGCAAGGTGACGCGGCCATGCGCAAGGTTGCAGAAATCTCCAACGTCTCGTTGGGATTTGTCCACGATGTGGGTTGCCTGCCATCGACGGTTTGGACAGGGTACCAACTCATATCCTTACAGAATGTATATAAGCATAGCCAACTCAAGGCGAATGATTGTATGTGAGACTAGCTGTGTCAAGTCCCTCGTCTATTCTACTGGCGCAATGGGGAGGGTATGACGGTGGCGGTCTGTCTCCCAAAGATGTCCCGCTAACCCGAATCCAGTTCGATGGCGATCGTCACACAGCATCCTTGTCATTATCCTCTCTAACCTGTCCCTCGCTAAGATCGGAGAGTGCCACCTCGTCGAATGTAGTACCGACGCTATCTTCGGGACCGTCTGATGGATGTCCAAATTCAATCTGCGGGACAGTCCTAGCGTGCGTCCCCGACAACGTGTCAGATGTCCAGCTGCTCTTTTTATCCCTATGAGCCCTCTTGAGCGACAGCATCAGTCTCGATATCATCAACGGTAAAAGCCTATTCCAACATTGTGAGTACGGGTGAAAGGCAGAGAATGAAGGTGCGACCGTACACGTTATTCCCGCTGCATGGCATTTGAGAGAGTTTCAGGCCCTGTTCATCCGTATATGTAGACGGTTAAACTCACAGCGAAGGGAGAAGTTGAAGTGAAGGCTGAGCCAACTAGTTACCCAATGTCTAGACCACCGTGAGAATAGCAAAGCTTACCCTCGTAACCAACAGCACGATCAAAGATAGTAAATGAGAACTGAATATGACCAAGAAGTACACGGTCGAGTCTTGAAAGATCGTTTGTAAGATACTGGGTTGGCCACCTGGTAGTGAAAACTCAGTTCTAAGGCTGACGTAAACGATCACAGAAAAAACCATCGCATCTAAATGTGAGAGCAGTGTTGAGCGAGGAGCTCCAGAGAATATAGGCGACGAATTACCGAAGAACAGCGATAGTGACATGTACGCCAGCTCGAGGTGAGGAGACCTGCTGAATATGCACAGGTTATAAGCCTGGAGAACTATTCCCGGCATTTTTTGAGCTAAGAAAACCAAGAATCAGCACTGGTGGTAGTCACACAACTCGTTACACACATTGTTTTTGGGCGGTGATTACAATTATGTACATCCCCATGAGGGACTGCGTGATGGTGATCGCGGAAAAGAACACAACGATCAGCTTCTTGAGTGTCACCCCATACAGGCTGTTAAAGTGATGAACTAGAAGATCTGTGTTTCTGCTATGGGAAAGGCTTACCGTATTATTAGAGACACTTGTGCGAAAAGAGTGCACAAAAAGAACGACAGGACTTGGAGAAACGCGGTCTTGTCACACCTGCGTCCTGGATGAGAATTCAAAGGCAGTTGTGGGAAAGGTATTCATACGTCTAGGACGGTCAGTTTCGTTTACTGTCTACGAAAAAGAAAAAGGCAGGCCCACTCGATGCGTGAATTGTGGCAGGAACCAGACTGTAAGATATTGAAGGATGAGTGACAGGTGACTAAAAACAAGGAAGAGGCGAACCGAAGAACACCCAAGTCTGATAAAGAGCCGGAGAGTATCTATTCTATGAAGGGGTCAGAAGGTATTTAGGGTTGAAGTCAACCTATTCACAAGAATGAAGACCAAGAAGACTGGTCTGGTGAATACAGATAACGCAAGGCGGCGTACAGACTCACTCCATGTTTTTCTCCCGGGCCAGGCATACCTGATCTATACAACGGTGAAGGGGTTGTAAAACGGATAAAAGGTGAACAGTACCTCATCAGGAAGCGTCAAGAAATAATCATAGTAATATAAAACTTGCATGGTCATCGTATAGTACTGTATGAAGGGGTTACCGGAAACATTTTCGACTTAGGCAGAAACTCACATACCCTGGCTGCCATCCTGCGGAAGGTGGTATCTAAGTTTAGGTCACGTAAGGGCATAGGAAACGTACACATCGTTTCCGATTTGAATGAGGGACTCAGCTGCAATGGAGGCCATTGTTCAGAGGGATAGTGAAAGTGGGGACAGCAACGCGATGCGTACCTTTATATGTCCTTGGGTGACCAGCATCCAAAATAGAGATCTTCAGGGAACCCTGTAAGTGTTCGACGATACTTCGTTTTGTGGGGCTCAATTCTTAGGTCACTCCGACCGAAATTAATAGAACAACTGGTAGCGTGAAACTTGTGATACAAAGGTCAACCGCAGATTACAGCTTGGCTATATGTGGTGCAGTCCATTGTATCCATTCTACATGGACCACGGTCGATTATCGATTGATCACTAGGTGTCCAATGATCAACAGGCCTTAATGGGCACCAGAGGACAAGTTTTGTTGATATGCGTCTTCTCCAGCCAAACTGACTAAGTAGACCATCAAAGAACAGGCGCGATTCTGAGGAACCTGCGAGCGAAGCATGAGAACACATCATAAAAACATATACAGCGAGTGAAATCACTATGACCTACACCTGTTGATCTATAAATTGTCGCTCCTGGGTAATCTAATCGTCCACCGCAGGGTGTATCAGGTCTGGGTACACCACCTACAATGGGAAGAAAGCTAGTCGCGTTCATCAACACCGCAACTGGTTAATGTTGATTCGGGGGGTATACATAGTGTATCTCGTGTTGGGAAGCGCGATGATTAGGACCATGACGACGCGACGGTGAAGCAGGTGATAGTCCATATGCAAACAGCCAGGTTGATCGCCCCGGGCTTTGAACCATGACAGGTCGTTCATGGTAGTTGGGCTGGAGGAACCCGTAGAGTGGAACCACCCTCGAGTTCAGAGTTGGTGGACGGAGTGGACAGAAGCAAAGGAGGGTGCGGATGACGTGATCCTGCGGATGAGACTTGAAGCTTGAGATCTCAAGACTCGATAAATTGGGCGTCCTTCGAAGGAGGTCGACAACTTTACGATCGAATTCGCGCCTCGAACCCCGAAACACGAGGAACCGAAGGTTATTGAACGTTCGGCCTTCCAGCTAGCCTCCCACAGCGCTGCCCTTCTGGTGTTCACCTTGGGGAACCAGCTGTAATCCGTCGCGAAAAGTACGTGAGGATCAAATTTGTTTCGTTCGAGGAATAGGCGGAAGAATGGAGAAGCGATGATGTTCCTCCATCGTCGGAGGCGAATCAAATGGCGGAGAACGAGTTCTCGCTTGACGTCAATCGCATCCCAAACGTGAGTTGGCATCTCCGTCCGTTACTCCGGCACGCTAGTGGGCGTGTTGGCTAATGAGAGCTTCGTGTCAATGCTCTCAATCGTCGTCAAAAGCAGGCAGAGTACTTTACCTCGCGCTAGCTGATGGTTCAGAATGAGATGTGTCCGAACCTGGCCTCTGGCTGGCAAGAGTCAAGATGGACATCTCCGCTGCAGCGCGATTCGATCACTCAAGTTTGATATTTAATCGCCGCGTTCTCCTAACACGTCTTCCGTCCATATGGGCGAGTTCAGTGCACACAACCGACATCTATGATACTTGCACGAAGTTGGAAGACTCCAAGAGTAAGTATATCGTCCTCTTCGACTCCGACTTCCTATGATGACTTTCATTTCCTTTGACTTCATCCCAAATGATGCTCCAATCACGACAAACGTGAGTTACGTCGCTGACTACCTTGTTCGGTCCGAGGATGCCTGGCGCTCTCCATGGTGAAACCGGCCCTGCATGATACCATTTGCCTGATATAATTTACGCAATGTACCGCAAGCTGGTTCGGTTCGGCATACGGCGGGTGTCATCGGGCCACCGAGGATTCTCGAGTGATGTTTGGGCGTCTCGGTTGGTGAAATGAGGAGAAGGTGAATGGCTTCCTCTCCGCCTTTTGTCGTCAGCCAGACGACACCGTCGTGGTTTGGACAGAGAAGAGTCGCATTATCCCGTTCAAGCGTTTCCAAGTCGTTTCCTAGGTCGTAGTGAACTGGACTCTCCATCGGTGGGTGTGCTGCCGGGAGAGGGTTCACGTGGATGAGGAGGTCCTGAAGCTGAAGTAGCGGAGATTAGAGACTTGCTGTAGCGTAACTGATCGTTGTCACTTGCTCAGGTAGGGCATATCGGGATACCGGAATCGACCTTCATGTGAGCGTCCCGACCCGCTGTAAGCAGAGAAGAGGAAGAAATGCGAGGAGAGGAAGAGATGTCTTGCTCGAGAACATCGCCAACATGACCGTGGAGGGGGAGTTGCCCTCAGCAGAAACCAACTTTGATCGAGTTTTTGGCTGAACGTCTGCCACTCATGCCAATCACGGAGACCATCATCCCTCTGCTCTCCACGATTCTCGTCCGACGCCCTGCCCTGAGAGAGAACACCTCGGACTTGGTGGCGAACAGCGAGCCAAGAACTTGCAATGCTGTATAGACCTGGAATGCCTCCGAGGGCCCGGGTTCGGGGAACTCCGACCCTCATCCCATACATCCACGTACATCATTGGCCATTTCCCACGCCGATGATCATCTTTCACCTCGCCATCGTTTCTGACCGGTTCCTATCTGTTCCACTGTGCTTTGGATGGTCAACCCACCCCTTACTCCCACTGGACTTCACCAACTGTCGCATTTGTGGCCATCGATCGTAAGGGCGATCATGGTCTCTGCCCATTCACTTCGCTCTAGGGATGTGGACATACCCCCCAGCGTTGTAGATGACCTCTGATAGGGGTCGCGACCGTCGACAAAGACCCTTTGTACGTATCATGAAAGGCTGTGCCATTGTATAAATCTCATGTGCTCCCAGACTCCGTCTATCACCTTACCCCCAAGACACGCGTTCGTCGCACGAGTAGTCAATAGCTCAAAAAAGGGAAACCAAGAGAAAAATACGATTCAGCTCTGCGATGTACAGTGAGATAAGTAAAAAAAGTCCGGGTATCTTCTAGGTTCTGAAAACCCGCTGCTGTCGATGTTGAGTCTCAAGGAAGTGACACATTAGATGTCTCCGCCGGAGCAGGGAGAGCCTCCAGATCTTTCCATACTAAGAAGAAATCGGGTAAGTGGAATGTCTCCGGTATGTGGAGTAATCGCGCCGTGCTTACCGAGCGACAACAGCTGCGGGCGGTGCCACGCCTTCCGCTTCGGCCCCAGCGGGTAGTACCTGCTGAGCTCCTGGAGCAGCTCACGCTCCACATTCCTCCTCTTGAACTCATCGTCGGCGTTCTTCGAACCCACCGCGATCCGCCTGCCATGTCCTTTGAGGAGGCACGGTTGTAGGTTCACTAATGGTCGGATCGTTGGGATGATCCGAACCGCAACTGCACCACAATCGGTTGAGTCAGGTGTGCCGTTTCACTGAATGGGATATGTACTTACCCGCTAGAGCCCTGTTAAGGCTCGGAGCTTCCGGGAGCTTCTCTCGCCCCTGCACCCACTCGCACAGCTTAGTGGCGTCTTCCCGCGGTGGGATGCGGTAGAGGCGAGCTGGACCCTGGCCGCGGGGGCGCCTGGTCCCCTTGGACCCCTGACGCCGAACGACCATTCAGTTACACGAGGAATATGAGAGCAGTAAAGGCTACTTACTGGAACCTCAGCTTCTTCTGTAATTGTTTGCTTTGTTGCGGCGTTAGCCGTCGTCTCGGATATCGACCCTCCGGAGGGTTGTGACGTCGATGGACCAGCATATGGGGTGGGGGGAGGCACCAGAGTGGACGGCCCCGCCTCCGCGTTCCTGTGCTCGCTTGTTCGAGCACGGGACATTCCATATGGTTGGAATCGCCCTGTTGAAGTCAGCCCAGTCCTCGCCGGACCGGTACTGGGCTGATAAAATTGTTGCACATTCTGTTATGGGAAGGCGTCAACAGAATTGCACAAGGATCATCGAGCTCGAGCACTTACCTCGTAGAATGTGCCGTTTGATGGCCCGCTCTGGTTATCTCCCCAGTGGTCGAACGGGACTGTTCGTGAACGGTCAGTATTCGAATCCCAAAACTTTCAAAGCAGAAAAGAGACTTACAACTACTGGGGGTTGGTACCACAGTGGACGCTTCCGACTCCACCGTGCTGGTGAAGGAAGCATCCCGGCTCAAGTAGCCGGAGCGGTGGGATTCGGCCCGGTGGCCAACAGCTGGCCAATGGTATTCGGTGTATGACGGCTGGCCGTAGCCATCAACCCGGGTTGTGTATGGGGTGGCTGAAGCCACTGAATCTGAAAACTCACGCGTCAGACACTGACCGGCGAAAAGATTGCAGCGCTACTCACCGTTGGCCGTGACCCGGAGGTTGGCCGACGAACCTGCCACGGGTCCTGGCCACTCGACCGTGCCTAAGTGATCGGCCAGTGTGTGGTGGGTGTGGATGTCGGCCCCTCCAGTGGCTAACATCCGGCCCGGGGGTGGATATGTGTAGAACTCTCCAAAAGCGGAGGAGTAGAAACTGGCGTTATTGTTGGAGTAAGCCATCTGGATTGGATACAAGCAGAAGCGGTGAGGGGGGAATGAAGAGCAGAAGCTGTTACGAGCGTTGGATGAATGGCGTTGGGTAGGTGAGGAAAGAAGCCCTCCCTCAGACTTTCCGTGGCTTAAATACACCTCAGTCGTGCAAGGGGGTGGGCGTGGCTTTGTCAAATACACCCTTTTTGACCGTGAATGAGCCACCCATCAAAATTCCGGATTGTGGCGTTTGCACGTCCGAAAGCCCTAATCGCGGTTCTCCTTTGACCAATTCGGGCCACCTTCCTCGTGTTTTCGGGGGGGGACGAGTCATTTGATACGCGTGATGGGGCCTAGTCTCCGTTTTGTCCGGGGGGGATTATTTGACCATGGATCGTGGGTTTGAACGTCTCAATCGCAACAGTTGCGTGGCACTGCAGGCCCTATAGCCATGCATAAACCATGGCTCGATCGGAATGGGAGGCCCGGAAGGGGGCAAATAGGACCTAGGTTCGCACGCATGGTAAAATCTCAATCCCATTCGGGGTGCATCTTTCGTAGGCTTTTGGACAAAGGAAAGTGCAAGAGTACGAATGAGTCAGTGGTAGACAAAGGAATTTTTAAGAATCGTGATGGAGGAGGCCGTGTGCTTTCGAGAGCCGTGCCGTGCGCTTTGATTTTCGGGGACACTATAGTTACAAACCGTCGTCCGTCAGACAGACTGAGATAAAGAAACCCCCCTGATGGACGACTCCCCGGCATGGCATTGATGGAATCCAAGACAAGTTTGATAGAGGGTCGAGTCGAGTGGGTCACCAACAGAAATTCATTGTTCAAACCCCACGACGACTCACGTTCACCCTCGCCAGTCCCAAACGATGCACAGGCCAGTTTCCCGCCAGCCGAGAACGCAGGAACCTCATCGCTTCACCCCACTCGCGTGTCACTCGGCCTTGCCCTCAATCCACGATAACGGGGGATTTCCCACCCAACTTGGTTCCAATTGGACCCTGGGGCAGATCTAGAACACCTAGTTCGACTGCGAGTGAGCTCACCGCCGAACGTCTGAAAATCACGGACACCGCAACGCACGCAAAATGCGAAGGAAAAAGGCAACACGAAGGACGGGGATTTAGACAACACAGGATACAGGTCAAGTGGTATCAACGGCGGGCAGTGAAACAAACCAACAGGATAATGTACAATTACAGGACGCCAGCTAGTATAAGAAAATGTCCTGGGCAAAAAAGAGGCAGATAAAGGGTAGTGGTGATGATGAGGGATGGTATGTTTGGGAGTGAAATATCGGTCCAGATCTAGGCCCAGTCGTCTGCGGAACAACACGTCTGAATAGGCATGTAAGATGGCATCCGGTAGTACCCCGAACCGAGACTGGAGAGTTAATAGACGTGGGAGGTGGCACCGTTCCAAGGGGCTCACTGTTGGAATCCTATTCACCAGAGGTAACTGGGTCGTTCCTCTTCGATATCCCAGAGGAGCGCTGCAGGGCTCCATGTCATTCGCAGCCCCAAGCTTTTCATAAACATTGACAGCGCGCAAAGCCCCAGATTTTGCGTCTTCGAACCTGCGTTCTTTATACCAAATCCGAACCTGCAGTTCCATCGCCCAACCCAGGCGGTATGGGTCATTGACCGCGTGCGACTTAGCACGTTCAACGTGAACGTGCGCGTCACCAAACCTGCCTTGATCATGAAGAAAACAGACGCGCGACTAGGGAGTCATGAATCCCAAACAGCAGGTTGTGCCAGTTGGAAGATGTGATCTCCGGGAGCCAAACGCAGCCTTAGCTGGTGCGACACCAGACCTCTCCTCCGCAACCCCCATGGCGTCCATGGCCGCATTCAATGATGAGAGATCACCGCCCCACCCTTTCAATCCTTGGGACGTTGTATCCATTGTCGAAACTCGAGATAGCCAGGGGAAAACGTTGAGACACGCAGATTGTGAGCCGAGTCTTAATACAAATGGACGGCCATTTTGACATGACGCCTCAACGACAGGAAGACACAGACCCCCTGGAAGGAGTACGCCTCGTGCAAATAGAGGTATTTTGATGAACTGACTCCAGTCCAAGAGTTGAACGACATTCGCGATTGCAGTCTACAAAACCATGGTAGAACGTTGGCGAATACTTCCTCCGGCAGTCTCCGGAGCGTCTCGTTGTCATGCTCGAACTGTGGGAGACCACCGGGAGCGACACCCTTTGGCCATTCAGTATCTACAAGATTGATGCTCGCCGGATACTCCGCTTCTCCTGCCTTCCCACACTAAAGTCCACAAGCTGAACGTGGCGCTAATCTGTAACGAGGATGCTCGGTGATCTGAGATCGCCGAACAAGAGGTTCTTGCGGGCAAAGCCTTCAAGCCTCAAGGCTTCGGGGACCTTGTTGAGGACCTCATTGGGAGTCACGTAAGGGTACTCACGGAACAGCTGCTTCCCATCGACGTAGTTCACCACAATAATTGTGAATGAAACCGTTGAAGATGCATCGGTCGCAAGAGCGGAGCGGGGGTGCAAGACCCCTGGCAGCAGGTAGGCAGTGAGCCGTCTCATTGTAACCCATCTGTAAACTTGATGACAAGTTACACCTGCAAATGCAAAGCTGGTCGCCTCCCCTCGGAAGGATATCGATCGCTTGTTTCAGCTGCTCGGAACCGCTGAACAGGACAGCGAGGGACGTGCTTCTTGTCAACCTATATCGCTGTGTGGTGCTGGTGGCGCTCCGCTGGCTCCTGAGAACGTCGATCGCGGGGTTGGGGAATGGATTTGGAGGTCTTGTAAGAGAGTCGTACAAGAGCAGAGGACGTCCAGGGAGGGTACCTCTGAACTTGAGGCGGATTCCAGCCTAAGGGAGTGTTAGGCGGTCCGACGCGGGACGTCACACATGACTAGAACCAGGACTTCATCCGGCTGAGGCGTGGAGGCTCAGGTGTTTTGGCAACATGAACTCATGAGGTTTCTGTCCTCTGGGGTTAGCGTTGCCTTGAGGTTTGGAAGTTTGTGTGAATCACAACCACATATTGTGGGGAATAACCCATGGGATCACCAGTTTTTGACGTCACGCGTGAAATGAGGTCGACATCCGAGTGTGAGTGGAAGAGTACTTCTCTGCTGGCTGTATATAGAAAACTGTAGGCGCATTTGCCAAGGACTGCCAGACAGTATGACAGATAGTGCGACGATGAACGGAATCATAATACCGGTACCTCCTCCGGAGCGAACAGCTGAAAGTTCCTCATGTATGTCCCCGACGCTAGCAGTTGAGCGTCAGGAGACAGGTCCACTGACATGACCTTTCCCGAATCCGTCGGGAACGTCCTCAATAGGTGCCAATCATCTGCCGACCACAACTTGACGAAACCGTCGTACCCCGCGCTGGCGAGGTACATCCCTGATCTTAGCCTCCACTCCTCCGCGTCCGCGCCAGGCTTATCTGGAGTCGAATGTCCCGATTCGTCTGCCATATTGATATCACCGTCCTCACCCTCTGGGAGGCCGTTAACCTCAATCCCAGATTTTGACGAATATATCTCGTGGTTCTTGTAGAACCTCACATCCGCCACGTTTGACGTGTGTGCAGGGATGGTATAGAGGGCCTTAGAAGCACGCATGTCCCATATCCGGATCGTGTCGTCTCCTGAGCCGGTGGCGAGTTGATACCCGTTTGGTGAGAAGTCGAGACCGAGGATAGGTTGGACGTGACCGTCAAGCACCATCGCTGTTCGACCGGTTCGTGTGTCCCAAACTCGTCCGATTGCGTCCAAACCACTGGAAAGTATAATTCATGAGTCAAGTGGGTGCGGTCGGGGTGGAGGTAACTGGGGACGTACCCAGAAGCAATCAGAGATCCATCCCCCTGGAATCCTACCGTGTACACCTCTTTCGAGTGTCCTTCTTGGAGCAACAGCTCCTTCCCCTTTTCAACGTCCCACAATCTCCACGAGGTATCGAAGCTAGCACTGGCAACGTATCTGCCCGACGGGTGGAAAGCTACTCGACAAACGCGTTCTTCGTGTCCTTCGAGTACTGACAAGGGGGATTCGCTGGTGAAAACAAGGCCGCATTAACAAGGGAAATGGAGGTTTCTTGGGCAAACCACACCTCTTCAGTGACCACAGTGCTACTGTACCGTCAGCCCCGCCACTGGCGATGTTAAGCGCGGTTTCAGACTGTGTTAATGTAGCTTGAGGATGCCATGCAACACCTCCCACCCTATCGCTGTGTGCTGCCGAGGAAAATCAGATGAACCGTTCTCTCGGCAACGCGTCCACTCACCCGCTAATGTGGATATCGGAGTACACGCCGGTACATTCCACAGTTTCACATTGCCCGACCAACTTCCAGTCGCAAGTATTTTGCTATTGGGGGAGAATCGAACTTGTGCTATTGGACGTTGGTCACCGATTTGTGAACCTAAGTTTGCGAAGCTCTGTAACATTGTTGGTCGGAAACCCTACGTGGAGGAGTGCCGTGATGCACACCTTGACGTTTGCAAATATCTTTTTCCGAAGGTCAATCAGTTTTCCCAAAGGGATTCTACTATCAATCCGCTGTTGGGCGACGCGTTTTTGAGCTCTGAAATAAAAAAGAATCGCAAGAAATATGGTAAGCACCTGATGCCTGATCACGCCAATAGGGCGGTACAGCGGAAATCCAACCTAGGCAGGGAGTACTCTGCTATTGACCTCCTAGCTTCGAGTAGATCCACAGTTCCTTCTGTGTAAAATTCCTGAAGTACGAATGTCAGTTTTCCGCGTTTCGTTGCGTACCGAAGATATGGACGCACCTCCGCCTCTGCTTCCTCCTCTCCTGAAGAAGATTCCTCGATCTCCGCCGTGCCCTCGCCGCGAGCAGCATTGATTTGAGACAAAACATAAATCAGTCGGTCTCGGCGATCTGCAGCCTTCAGTACATAAGAAACGAAAGGTGTGTACAAGAGAGCGGAATACGCACTCGTTCGCCGAATATTGTGATGGGTTCACCAATTTCGCGTAGTCTGGCTTTGACTCTGTTATCGTCGGTGGGCACGGCGAGCGACCTGGCTTTTTTCTTTCTCTCGAGCTCGTCGAGGATGAGCTTGTTCTCTATGCGAGCATACTGGCCGTCGTCGGCGAGGGTGTCGAGTGTGAGTTCGGCCATAGTCGAGTCGAGGGAGATGAAGAGTCGGGTTGACGCCGGATTTGGACATTACCACTCCTTGCCACAGAACCCCGCCAGTTCGTACACTAAGCGAGAGTGAAATACGTACGTCTTCCTGCGGCTCGAGACTGGATATCTGACGGCGTGTGTGCTTCAGGATGGACGGATTCGACGATTTACTCGCTCCCTCCAAACGCGCTCTTGAGGACAATCCGTTTGAGAACCCATTTGCGCAACACAGATCAGGCTCTCCGGATCCGTGGGCCTCCTTCTCTTCGCAGTTGGAACACAATCCTTTTTCAAGTTCTGAGTCGACCACGACCGCTTCGACTTTCGAGCGTGAACCCCCCTCGCCTGTCTTAACCACGACGGACCCTCTGGATTCAGCGATCACAGCGGAACAAGAAGAGCATGCCCCATCTCCACCTCGAACACCGACCCAGTTTACAACTTCTGCCTTCGGGGAGAACGTCGTTGACGAGGGACGTCGACTGACACCAGAGCCCGTATCAAAGCCGACGCCTGAACCTGAAGCAAGACCTACCTTTGAATCAGAACCTGTAGCCTCTCAGCCAGAACCAGAACGCACGCCTATTCAAGAGACAACGTCTCTCCCACCTACCACAGAGCCCATGTCACCCCCGTCCGCGAAAGGATTTGTGGCATTTACCCCTACACATTCTCCAAGGGAATCCGAGGCATTTTCCAAATCCATCTCTTCCATGATATCTCCACTCGACCATCCCGGCCTTGGTGGTGGTTTTGGGGATACATTTCCAAGTATTTCTTCCATCGGAGGCGACGCTCTCGGTGGTGGATGGGAATCTCAGTCTTCGAGTATCTTCGTCAATGGCACGTCAGTTGAGTCATCTAGGGAGCCGAGCTTACCGGACGATGACGATGAAGATAACCGACCTGTCGCCCAATCACCCCTCTTAAAAGCAAAGGGGAAAGAAAGAGAGGCGCTGAGCGATGTACGTGGTCTCCTTATTTCCCCTCAGTCCCCAGGGCTGACGCATGTCCAGGCTCTCAAAAACCCACCGCTCGACAAAAATACTGGCTTGCAGCCCGTGTTTTCGATCACAGTTGACGACCCACAAAAGGTTGGAAGCCCGATCGGCGCATACACCATGTACACCGTCCACACAAGGGTGAGCATCTCCTTCCACTCTACGTTCCTTGAGATACCAAAGCCTCCTAGACAACTTCCCCCCTGTTCAGCCGATCAGCCTTCTCCGTCCTCCGTCGTTACTCAGACTTTTTGTGGCTCTACGAAACACTCTCCGCGAATAACCCAGGGGTTGTTGTCCCTCCCGTTCCGGAGAAGAATACGTTCGGTAGATTCGACGACCAATTCGTCCAACAACGGAGACTAGCCCTCGAGAGGTGCATACAGAAGACGGCCAACCACCCGGTGCTGCAAAAGGACCCAGATCTGAAGCTATTCTTGGAGAGTGATACGTTTGCTTTGGACATCAAGCACAGGAAAGCTGAGATTGCCCACGAACGTGGTGGATTGATGGCTTCCATTGGACAGTCAATTGTTGGACCGAGGTTCTACGAGACAGACGAGGTATTTTCATCGACCCTCTGCGCCTTGGCTCTAGGATCTAACCAATGGTTTTGTTAGTGGTTTGACCGACAAAAAGTCTACTTGGATAGTCTCGAGTCTCAGCTCAAAGGTCTTGTGAAAACCATAGAGGCGGTAATGAAGTCGCGAACAGAGATGGCTGCTGCCACTGGAGAGTTCGCTCAGACCCTTTATGATCTTGCTGCTTCGGACCTGGGGGAATCACTATCGCACTCGTTAAATGGACTGGCGGGCGTAGAGAGTAAAGCTCAGGAGTTTTTGCGCGTACAGACCGAACAAGATATGGTCACTCTCATGAGCACAGGCAAGTAGCACATTCATCCATAACTTATGTGTTGATTGTTGATTTCAACTATCTGACATCTTCAGCCGATGAGTATGCGAGGTTGGTAAATTCCGTCAGAGTGAGTTCTTCCACCGTCTGTATACACGGCCTTCTTGACTTATTGGTACCCAAGTTGGCGTTTACATCACGTATCCGCACGTACTACACCTGGCAAAATTGTGACGCAGATGTGCGGCGAGCGAAGCAAAATCATGAGAGGAGCCGGGCTCAGGGACGAGCCAGCAGTCAATCACTGAGTATGATCGGGGAGGTGAAGACCTTGCAATGCACACCTCTTCCAGTATACGACTCACTTCGCATAGGCTGAGCGGAAGGCCCTGGACGCTAAGCAAGAGTTTGACCAAGCCTCCCGACTCGTCAAGACTGAACTTGCGCGATTCGAGCAGGAGAGGGTAGAAGATTTTAGAGATTCTCTACAAGCGTTCCTCTCCGGAATGATTGACAGACAGAAAGAGGTTCGCGACCATCTAGTACCTCCATGACTTGCATTGCTGATGCGCACCATATCTTGTTTCACCAGCTGATTGCGACTTGGGAATCCTACCAACAAGCATTACTCAAGAAGATCAACCCACAGACTCCACAACTGCCACCTTCGACCCAGACGGAGGTCTCGTCCATGAATGGATCAGGAACGAGCTCAGAGGAGTCTGGTTGATTTCTCGGTTTGGTTTTTGGGACAATTGCGTACTTGTACCTACTGATGTTTATTGTGCTCGTAATGGAAGATACTTGTCACATGAAACACCGTCGTCGGGAACACGATGAAAATCCGAACCTGAGTCGTGTCCCTCATGCAGATCACGTAACATCGCTGACTATCGCCGCTGAGGGATGTAGCGATTTCTGAGCCTCCACGCCTCGACCAGACGGAGTTTTGGTTCTGGCTGTGCGTGACACGTGACGTCCCGGTCACCCTCCCTGCCCTTGTCCGCCTTTCTTACAAGACCATAAAACACATTTCCCAACGCCGCGATCGACGTCCTCGGGGGCTTTCCTGTCCGGCGATCTCGTCAACTGAAACAAGCGGTCGAGTCTGCGTATTATGCGATCTATATCCTTTCGAAGGCTTTGCTTGCAATGACGGTGTATGGGAAAAGATCTTCGTGATCTGCTTCGGGGGGTTGGATGTGACATGTGAATACTCGAGTGCCCTGAGGATGCTTTTCCGTGCTCGGTGCATTCGCACAACCTGGTCACATCCGTTCGTTCTGTCTACTTCTGAATCAATGGAATCCACTGAAACAAACGAACGATGGATGTTATAATCTGCTAAGTTACGTGCTGCGGCCACCACAGGAAGAAACAAACTACCCACGCTGATTCTAGGTTGACCGGAACCATGTCATTCCAGCTGAACTACACCGTTTTGGGTTTCCCCGGAGCCTCCCCGTTCCTGCTCTACGATGATGACATTGGCTAAGACGACGTTAGGTCAGACGAAGGGCTGACGGTCTTTTTGTCAGTTGAATGAGCTAATTCCCTTTGGGCAACTTGGCTCGAATCCTTGGCTACTTGACCATCAACAAACCTGAACGAACATGGGGCCACCCGTGCCATCAAGGCGGAAAAATTACTCAGGGTACGGACCATTCGCGACCTCGAGTCCTTACGTGTTGTCTTATGGATACGTACTCCCGCACGTCTCCCACCCTCCTCCCTTGAGATCACTAGCCCACATAGTTTGCACTTTGCAGCGGGTGTGAAGCACAAACTTTCGAGCGCGGAGTACCCGGCGCAGAAGCGGTCTGATTTCGAGGGAGGTATGTACAACTTGTTCTGCCGTGTTGCAGTTGGACCGACACCGACTTGGGGATCCGGACGGCCGCCCCGTCTCTCCTGTACATCAGTAAATCGTGGAAAGTACTACACTGAAATATATAGGTCTACCAAAGTGGTAGACCCATATATTCGATTATAACGCATTATAATCGATTATCTCCTGGGGGCGGAAAACGACGTATAATCCGTTATAAGCCCATATAATTCACTATAAGCCCTTGTCGAGGAAGCGGCCCGATCGCCCGGTGTTGTAAGGTTATATCGGACTTTCCACGACTTGCTGATGTAGAGGGTGGATACAGTCGCAAAACAGCAAGAGAGATTCCCCCTTTGCAATGGCCGTCCTCCCGGCAATCGCGGTTTTGACGTTTGGCTCTTCCACCCAGCATTTGAGGACTTCAGTAGACAACACCATGGCACCAAGAAGCCCGCGAACGAGCAGGCGGCAATGCACAACCTCCTGGTGTGCTCTGCTGATTACTACGACGACGACAAAGCACATAATGGTGCGGTTACACCACTTCTCGTAACCCTGCTAAGAGGTCGAGCCCTCGAGGACCTGGGAAATCCCGATGGGACATCTGCGGACAGGGTCATTGCATATTCTACTGCCGAATCGGTACGTAAGTACCTCCCCTCCTCTCCGAACTGAAGGACGAGATAGACGCCGGGGACGCCGACGTCACCCATTGAGTTGAATTACTGTATCGCAAGTATTGGCCGCACAAGAAAGTACTCCGGCTGTTTCTTGTGGCTTGGCCGCGTCCACGCACGGAAGCCACAGTACGGGGAGGTTACGAGGCTCTTCGCGGTCTGTCAACGGGGATCTTGGAGCTAGAAGGGTTTTACTCCCACCTGGATTTCGAGCTCGTCTCTGAAGCTCAATTTTTCCCTTACACCACTTCCTTGACCTACAAAAGCACCAAAGATAGGACTCACTTCAGCTACGAAGGATACGCGGACCCAGGTCTAACAGCAACAAGGCGGCCTTCATCGCCAAGACTGAGGAAAGTCAGAAGATTGCCACCAAGTTTATAGAAACGTATGACGAGACAGCGCACTCCCTACTTGCTGCCGGGAACCTTGCATCCTCACTTCGTTCTTGCGATCTTCAGCAATTTCACGGTGGTTGTCACGAACTTCGCCGATGGGAAGCAGTTGTTCCGCGAGTGCCCTTACACAACTCCTGGTGAGATCCCCAACAAGTTCTCCGAAGCCTTGAAGGCTTTGCACGCAAATAACCTCGTGTTCGGCGATCTGATACCAAACATCCTCGTTACAGATCAGCACCATGTCCGACTGGTGGATTTTGATTGGTGTGGAAGGGCAAGAGAAGGGGAGTATCCGACGAGAACTAATCTTGTAGATATCGAATGGCCGAAACGTGTTGCTCCCGGTTGCCTACTACGGTTTGAGTATGACAACGAGATGCTCCGGAGGTTGTCATGGAGGAAGTAAAATTGTGTTCGCCAACGTTTCATCTAAATCTTGTAGACTGTGGTTGCGATACAATTCTCTTAAGTTCGCTTCAAGATGCCCCCATTTGTGCAAGACGTATCGATAAACCCCTTCCCGGGCGCCTAATATCTCCCTGCTGTTCGAGGCGTGCCGTGTCAAAATGGGCGCTCATCTGTATCAGGACTCGGGTCCTTCCCCACAACCTGTGTACCGCACCGCTTCCTTCCAGCTACCTCAAGTTTCGACTATGGATACAAAGTCTCAGGGATCGAAACGCCGGAACGGTGATGTCGAATCATTGAATGCGGCCATGGACGCCATGAATATCGCGGAGGAGAGGTCTGGTGTTGCACCAGCTAAGGCTGCATTTGGCTCCGTCGGTTTCCTTCTTACGACGATTAGGGTACGTTTCTTCCTCTCCTGCAGTGGTTTACTACAGGCTCACACGTAGTCAGGATTCAAAAGCTTACGAACCGGATTACGTTGAACTCGGATTATTCTGTGCTGATGTATGTAAAGCCCTCGAACGGGGGATGAACGGGAGACAATCAGACGAACTCAGTGAGCCCATACTCGAAGCAATCGAACACTTGACTACGCAAGTCGAACCACCAATGCATACGCCAGGCGATTTGCTTACCAAGTCCTCAATCGCAGGACCGTGGCCGAGATTAAGGGAAAGATCGAAAAGCAGCACAAACGAAGGGCAACCTCTCGACTCTTCCACGCGAAGAACGATACGGAGGTTATCGCTACCTGGAGGGAGGGCCTCAAGAGGGTCCTTGATGTTTTCAACGTACGTTCAGCCGCTTCATTTTAGCAATCGCCAAGCGTACCCCTTTCAGACCGAACTTGCGATCAATACCCACGTGATGGTCGCGGATATCCATCGTAGCATATTGACAGGTCAAGGAGGTACTGACGACCAAAATCACTCGGTGAGTGGGATTTTCTATCCATCAACCGCAGGATGCTCACCGTTCCCTAGACTCAAGTCAGGTCAGCCACCTCGAATACCATCGGAGCCATAATCTTACATTTACATAGCATCCCTCGTGGAGAATTGCCTCCCCCACCACCGAGAGACTGTTTCGGGCGTGGCGAGCTGATCGAACAGATTGTTCGTCTCGCAGAAAGTCTCACACCCGTCGCTCTCATTGGTGCTGGTGGAATCGGCAAGACGTCCATTGCCTTGACCGTCCTCCACGACAATCGTATCAAGAAACGGTTCGGTGATAACCGTCGATTCATCCGTTGCGACCAGTTCCCAGCTTCATATGTTCATCTCCTCAGTCGACTCTCCAAAGTCATTGGTGCAGGCATCGAAAATCCAGAGGATTTGACTCCTCTACGTCCATTCCTATCTTCGAAGGAGATGGTCTTAGTCCTGGACAACGCGGAATCGATTCTTGACCCACGAGGAACCAACGCTCGGGAGATCTATGGTGCAGTGAGGGAGCTGAGTCGCTTTGATAAAATTTGTTTGTGCATCACATCCCGTATCTCGACTATCCCTCCTGACTGTGAAACCCTCGAAATCCCGACATTGCCGATGGAGGCCGCACGCGACACGTTCTATCGCATTTACAGGCACGGCGAGTGGTCGAGTTCAGTTGACAACATCCTTCAGCGACTGGACTTCCACCCGCTATCGATCACGCTGCTCGCTACAGTTGCACGTCACAACAAGTGGGGCACCGACCGGCTTACCATGGAATGGGATACACACCACACGCAAGTACTTCGGACAGATTACGATGGGAGCCTGGCAGCGACGATCGAACTTTCGCTGGATTCACCAACATTCCGCGAACTTGGTCCTGATGCCCGCGACCTGCTCGGTGTTATCGCCTTCTTCCCCCAAGGCATCGGCGAGAACCTCGATTGGTTGTTCCCCACTATCTCCAATAGAAAGAAGATCTTCGACAAATTCTGTGCTCTTTCTCTGACGTATCGAAACAACGGGTTCATCACGATGTTGGCACCACTCCGAGACTACCTTTGCCCAAAGGGTCCGGAATTCTCCCCACTCCTCCACATGACCAAGGAACGTTACTTCCACAAATTGTCGGTTTATGTTGATCCTGGCGAGCCTGGGTTCGAAGAGGCACGGTGGGTCATGTCGGAAGACGTGAACGTCGAGCACCTGCTGGACATCTTCACATCTGTTGACGCAACCTCAGATGATGTCTGGCCAGCTTGTGCTAATTTCATGGAGCACCTCTATTGGCACAAAGAACGGCTGATTGTATTTGGGCCAAAGATCGAAGGACTCCCGGATGGCCATCCCTCCAAGCCAGCGTGCTTGTTCGAACTCTCACGATTGTTTGACTCAGTTGGAAATCATGCGGAGCGCAAACGACTCCTTACTCACATCTTAAAGCTCTGGAGGGAACAAGGGAATGACCTCCAGGTCGCTCAAACATTGAGGTTCCTATCCTACGCGAACCGGTTGCTAACCCTGTACAAGGAAGGGATATCACAGGCAAATGAAGCGTTGGAAATTTACGAACGACACAATCACATATCGGGGCAAGCACGATCTTTGCAAGAGCTCGCTTCGTTGTTACGTGACGACAAGCAACTCGACGCAGCGGAAACGGCTGGATCCCGAGTGATTGGTCTCTTCTCGAACATCGACGACCAATTTGGCATCTGCCAATGTCACCACATCCTTGGCAATATATCTCGATTCAAGGGCGAGACAGAGAAGGCAATCAACCGCTTCGAGACAGCCTTTAGGATTGCGTCATCATCCAACTGGGACACTCTACTGTTTTGGATTCATTACTCCCTCGCAGGTCTGTTTTCCGATCAAGGCAGGTTCGGTGACGCACACGTCCATGTCGAACGCGCCAAGTTGCACACGGTCAATGACCCATACAGCCTGGGCCGCGCGACGGAGCTACAGGCTCGGATTTGGTATAAAGAATGCAGGTACAAAGACGCAAAGTCCGAAGCTTTGCACGCTGTCGACGTTTTTGGGAGGCTTGGGGCTGCGAAAGATCTAGAGAACTGCAGAGCGCTCCTCCGGGATGTCAAAATGGAAATGAAGGAGCCGGGTACCTCCAGTGAATAGGATTCCAACGGTGAGCTCCCTGAAACGGTGCCGTCCTCTACATCTATTAACTTTCCAGTCTCAGCTCGGGGTGCCGGACGTCATCTCATAATTCTATTCAGGTGTATCCTCCCACGATCAACCGATCCCGCGTCTGGACGGACACCTCATTCCTGAACGTAGCATCCCCCATTACTGCTGCTACCCTCTATCTCCCTCTTTTTTCCAAGGACATTTTCTGTCGTACTGGCTAATTTCCTATAACCGCGCATTATCCTGTGTTTTGTTCTACCGCTTGCCGTTTACATCACTTTATCTGCACCCTGCGCTGCCTAAATCCCCATTTTTCATGCCACACTCCCCCTCCTGCTTTCTGTGTATGCCGTATAGCATCCGTAGTTTTCGGATGTTTGATTTGTCAACGTGACGCCTGACATTATTGACGGTGGTTCCAGGCCGGAATACAATATTCAGACCCGAGCTTTCCATGACCATTTACAATAGGTTCTCCACGCAAGGGCTTTGCACGCTGCTGATGTTTTAAGTATCCCGTTGTTCACGGCAGGGTCGGTGGCCGCGCTCACTATACTTATTTCACCTCGACGTGAACCGTATCAAATGCGATGGAGGCTGCTCATCCTGAGAGTCCTACATCTCCGCCATGCTCGTACCAGCGCGCTGAAGCGGTTGCAGCCCTACCAAGAGGCGTGTCTTGAATCTTGCCTAGATGCGTTCGGAGAGGATTCCACCAAAACCGGGGTTTCTCTTATAGTACGGTCACAGTGACGCGATCGTCGGTGGGAAGGAAAGATCGAAGGGAGTAAGTAGACTTGTGATTTATCCCCGGTCTTTGTTGAAGGGGGTAGAAGGGTGTACGCTTCACCGACAGATCATCCCAATTATTTACCCCAAGGAAATGCTCGTATGCGCAGGAGGTAGGTTCTACCGGCAGATGATCTCAATTTAAAAAAAGGATATTTGCGTTTAATCACCAGTCACCCAGGCGGTGGACGAAATGACGGGCTAGGGGGAATCATCGAAGAATAACTGCTAGTGACTCTGACGCTGTACCGAAAGGAGAAAAAAAAGAATTGCGCTCTTGTTATATGGTGGTTTGTTAACAGAAATTGTTGGCCAACAATGGTGTTCATAGGCTTACCTTTGTAGGCGTTACTGGACCTCGTCGACAAGATCCCGGAACTGCTCAAGCACTAGCCTATCGTCCTCCGTCGTGTTATCACTGACTTAAATCGCCTGCTGCATGCATCCCATTCTGTCAGGGCACGTTTCAAAGGTGTGGCTGAGGAGTCCTGGGTCAGCACCTCCCCAGGCAGTTCCAGATGCTGCAATTGGGGATAAACCAGCCCCCCTTCAAACAGCCGGGAGAAAACCAAAACGAAGGGATCGATAGGATCCTGGTGGCCCTCCTCTTGAAATTTCATAGTAGATTCGTTCGAGCCAAGGAAGCCCGTGCAAAAATGCTTCCCACATTTCGTTGATCTGATCCGCACAGCGACTCGTCTCCATGAACAAGAAGATAATGGTATCCTTTCCAATAACTTCCACAATCTTCGATGCGAACTGAGACCAAAGCTGAGGGTTGGCTGAACGCCATCTAACTCGACAGCGAATGGACAATTTATTGGTGAAGAGCGTGTATTCGCCATACGATATGGCTCCAGGCAGACGGTATGCCAACGAACTGACACACGCACCGCCACCCGCGCGGGATTCTGGATACCCGACGTGCGAGAGAATGTATCCACAAAAGCATCCTTGAATTTGAGCGCAACCTACGTAGTTGGACCACCATGTCGTAGTTATCTTGGTGACCGTTCAGCGAGTGGAAGGATCGCCAACAAACCCGAGGTCCAGGATCAGCCGGTTCAGGTTTCGAAGCAGAGGCGAAGGCCAACTGGTTCAAAATCCACTCAGGCGAAAGATGGAGAGGTGGGAAATTGGAGTACTGGGGTGCAATGGGGGTTGCGTTGCGGGAACAGTCGCGTTTTGAAGGCCAGCTTGATACATCATGTGCCATTTGGAGAATACCAACGACACTGCACTTGAACTCGGATGGTGTCCCCTCGAACACAAGATGGCGGAGGTTATTGCACGTTCGACCTTCCAGTTCCGCCCATACAGCTTCCCCCCTTCGATTTCTAACTGAATGCACCAGTTTCGCCTCGGAGGCAGACCGGGACCATACGGGGATACGGGGATCGTATTCGCATCGTTAAAGAAAGGGTTCGGCCAGGGAGGGAACGGTGAGGTCAACGGTGCTTCATAAGTGGGGGGTCGCTATTCCAATCTTTCGGAGTTGGTGGCAGATCGCGATTAGGACCAACAGCGTTGGACCGCCGTCCAATAACCATGCGTCGTTATCGTTCAGTTCTATCAATTTTCGGAGATCTTGAGAATGAGTTCTGTGGGCAGACAGAGGAGCGGGGATGTGAGGGAATTCCTACGGCGGCGTCTGGAGAGTGGATTCGATTCTGGCTTCAAACTGCATCCAATTCATTCCCGCTCGCGCTGGCATCTCCGTCTGTAAGTCTAGGGTCGTTTCCCACTGCGTTAGCCTGCAGGAACCCAGCGTAAAACCTCCCCGTCTGCGGCGAGGACGAAGGAGTCTTCTCACCTTCGCGTTCGAACTAGGATCTTGATAGAGACGCGTGGGAAGTAAACTTTGCTTGACGAGAGCAGTTTGAATGGGAGCTTGCGGTTTTGGCGGGGGTTACGATGCGCCTTATCCTGAAAAACCCTTCAAGTCATTCCTGGTACTTCTGTCGGTGGATGACGAGGAAGAGGGTTGCCAAGTTGACAGCTCCGATCGCCTGGGAGGTCGCCTTCGAAGCTTTAAAGATTCACGGAGTCTTATACTCTCAGCGATGGGCCGTAACTTCTGTCATTAGAATATGCCCTAATAAACGTATCACTACACTACCATAAGGCTAGGACCTCGCGGTTAAAGCAAGGGGAAAAAGTGGTACGTGAAGTTGATGTATGTGTGGGCATCGCCCATCCACATTTCCCAATTGAGGCTCTCCCTAGCCAGGATAAGCCGGAACCGCGGTAAATGTCTGCAAGGAACACCAGATGCATGTATCAAGCTCATACGCACATAATCCCGGGCATGGAGGAAGAATGTTCTCGGTTATCGCTGGCTCGGTGGTGGAGGCCAGCACAGACATCCACAACCCACGTGTAGAAAACCTCTGGGTGTTTGATTAGCATAAGTGACACCACCATTGACACCGTTCACCTATGATGTACCTCAGGGTCTCTGCTTCTGGAATCTTGTTGACTAAGTACCCTCCAGTCCCGACGCAGCAGAGCAGAGCGGTAAAAACGTGTTGGGGACCCAGGGCCGCTTTCCGACAGAGTCACTACCTGATAGGGTAACCCCGTCGCGGCAGGTGCAACGGCGTCTCGAGTGAGCCAATCAAATCCCCAGGTCGTACCTTGAGCCGCACGATCTGAGACTCAAGCGCTCAAGGCCGACCCAGACCAATCGCATTAGATAGATAACGACGATAACAACGTTTGTGAGTCCGATTGAGAGGCCAAGCCTGGGCCGGGGGTCCCAAGAAGGGCAGATACCGACGGGTTGGAACCTTCCAAAAATGAAGGAGTCAATGCGATCCTTTAATAAGTAACCACACGGCCTAACCTTCACCACTGGCAGGGGTAGAATATTAGATGACCATCCGACCCATCCGCATGAAGTCGGGATTTTTGTTCGAGGAAAAATACTACCTGGGAGCCCAATGTGGGGGAGGCAAGTGATTGGTCCGTTTGGAGAACTTTAACTGTCCCAAAAAATCGGGTCGACAGGTAGAGAATGTGTTAGAAAACATCCATCAGAGGACTGTTGCTTAATCGTGAATTAACGATGAACGGGGTATGATGGTGCGATGTGCACCTGTGATGGACGATTACGAGGAGTACGCGGGAGGATCTTTGCCAGGAGGGAATGGTGACTGTATGGATATCCAGCGGTTCAATATTCCTGATCCGTGAGCGTAGTGTATACGAGGATTGTGACAAACTCACCTACGGAAGGTTGGGTGTGTAGGGTAGTACCCAGGTCTCGCCCTGATTATTGAGAAAGAGAGGCCCCGTGTGTCCGGCGGGTATGTCCTGGAAAGCGACGCGTCGGTCAACGTGGTCGAAGGGAAACGCGTTCAGCCCAACATCGACATCCACGATATCTCAAGCACAATGGATTCTTCTGAGCTGTACCATGTCAAGCAGCAGTTCTTCCTTGGTTCGCACCTCTGCATATCTTGAATGATCTCAGTCTTCGTAATCTCTCAAAAACCACAGGCGCATACAAAACGCTCATCGGCCTCACACTCCCACCTCAATCATCACTCGACTACGTCTCCACTCTCGTCTACCAAGCCCGGGCGCACCTCGCTCTCAATAACCCCTCCGCAGCTCTCTCCCTTCTCCCAACCGACTCCGAGGATGTGACGGTCAAAGCTGTCTCCTCTTTAGCTCGTTACATCGCTGCTACAACCCCGTTATCTAGCGAGAGTCCTGAAGAGGCCGAGGCTGCATTGGAGGAGCTGAGGGATCTGAGCGTCGAGATTGAGGGAGACGATCTCGAAACGAGCGAGAGGGATAAATGGTTGGTTAGAGTCCTTGCCGGGACCGCGTTTGTTAGGGCAGGCGAGGTCGAGGAAGCTTTGGAGACGTTGGGACTGAACGGAGGAAACCAAGAGAGCGTCGAGGCGTACGTGTTTCTCCATGTCGACCCGAATCCCTGCCTCACTGACACCCTTTGAAACATAGGGTCGCTTTGATCGTCCATATCTTCCTCTCCATCAACAGACCAGACCTGGCAAATAAAGAGTATGAAAAATCGAAAAAATGGGCAGAGGATGACCTCCTACTCCAACTGATAGAATCTACCATCAATCTCGTCACCGGAAAAGAAGGATACTCAGATTGCAACTCTTTCTACACCGAGCAGTTGGCGAATCCTTCCCTGTCCTCCACGAAACTTCTCACTGCGCGAGGGGTGACGAGGTTGTTGCGTGGGGAAGTTGCTGAGGCAAAGTCAGATCTGGAGGAAGCCATCAGCCAAGGAGGTGCTGACGATGAGACCGTCGCAGCGTATGCTGTTGCCACAACTTTGAGACCGTCGGAGAAGGGCGAGGGAGACCAATGGTGGAGGTACGTTCCAATGCGTCACTTCCTATCTATTCCAGCCTGCGTCATGGCTAATCTACACTTTATAGCAAACTGACACAAGAGTTCCCGAACCATCCTTTGGTAAAAGATGTTTCGGAGAAGGCTGACCTTTTTGACGAGGCCGCGGCCAAGTTCCACGTCCCCTCACTACCTATAGTCGCCGTATGATATCCACGCTCGGACGGTAATCAAATTCAAACTCACCGTTAACTATCTGAACAAAGACCCAGCACCCTTGACGGGAGAGTTCACTTCGAAAGCATCGCACCGCTTGCACAACGGTTCCACCTACTGGGCTGCTATCCGCCAACTCCTACATTGATATCGAATCATGCCTCACCTCTCGGACCCCTCCCCTCCAGCGACATCCATCCCGCTCTCCTAAGGCAACAAAAAATTGATTGAAGTTCTTCTGACCATTCTTTCCAATCTTTTTCTTTCCCACAATTTCTGCAAAATCAACACATGTAAACGACCAACCTATCGGCTAAGATAAACAAGGAGCAGAATCAGGGCATATGGGTAACGAGCATGTACGATGCCTCAGCCCATCGAAAGAAAAAAAGGATTGAATGTTCGCGGAGCGATGACCACGCTTCATTCTCCATTCTTTGATTTTGGGCCAAGAAATGCATTACAATATTACACGAAACGCGGTACACTTTGGTGAAACTACATTGTCCTTCTGTTGCATTCGACAAGCTCGGTGATTACGAGTGGTCTGGTAGCTTGAATTCGTATGATGCGAGAGTTGGGATCATGCGCCGTTTCCAGGCATGGCTCCAGCTGGTGGTGGCATATGGATCCCAGGAAGGGGTCGATGAATCCACCCGCCGCGACCGCGACCCATCCACCGCCCTCGATTGAACGCCGTCTCGCGGGGTACCTCCGCTTCAAAATACTGTTTGAGGTGTTCTGGCGGAACGTCATCCCCTGCAAGGTCAATGACGAGGGCACCCGTATGCCATCCGCTCGAAGCGGCTGCGAAACAATATCTCTCCACTCTTCCTTCAGCCTTCAACCCGTGATCAAACCTCACTTCCGAGGGAACCGTGACATTTGGTGGGAGGCCGTGACCCAAATTTTGAGCTCGAACTCGTCGTTCCTCGTCCGCGAACCCTCCTGGAGACCCAACAGGAAGCTTCCCAGGGTCTCCGAGGCCCAAAGCTCCTTTGGAGTACTGGCCCCACGTCAGGAGTTTTCCGGAGGAGGTGAGGGCACCGAAGTGGTAGTCGCCAAGGACAACAGAGATGACAGACCTGTTCTGAAGTTCTGGGATGATGGTCGGAAGTGCCTCTGGGGTAGTCTCAATCTCTCCCTTGAGTACCATAGAGGACGAGTAGGCGAAGAAGGAGTTGAAATGCGCAGAGACCTAGATGTTGTGAAACGTTAGGCGCAGAAACCAAAATGTGTTGAGGCGGTGCAGCTTACATGGGTAATGTGTAAGGTATCTGATGAAAACTCTACTTGGGGCGATCTCTCCTGGCCGTCATCGCCTGTAATTGCGCGGAAGGCTGAGTGCTCCTTGACTTTGTCCATCTCAGAGTAGTTCGGCAGCTGTGCATCACGGCTTAAGAAGTGCCCTAGGTCATCCGTGCATTCTCGCTCACATAGCGCCAGATCTGAATAGACTCTTCGTCGGTCAATCCGTCTATCTTGAGGACATGGCCCTTGTTCGTCAGCCCAACGAGGCAATTATCAAAGGCTGCTATCTTGATCAATTTGGTCTCTTTCTTGCATTCTTCCTCTGACAATCCGGTCGCCGGCAAATCGGGTAAATCAGGGAGGACGGGCAACTTGACAGGGTCCTTGTGAATCTCCCAAGCGTGGCAAGGTATAACAGTCTCGTCGTCGGGGACGATGGCCTTCGTGTACTCATCCTTGTCCAATTCAGCCATGGCCTCCCGATACTTGGCCTCGAAGTCACCTCCGAATGGCCACCACGCGTACACATCTCCGGACCTCGTGAGAACAGTAGAAAATGCCCAGCCGCATTCAATCTGAACGGGGGTTGTCTCCGGAGACGAGCAGTCAAGCGAAGGGGAGGCGAGTCGGAATGGTCTGCCCCAACTTCTGAAATTCCAGACCGTAGAATTGGCATCCAAAGTCAGAGCGTGCAATCGACCGCAGCTGAAATAAAGACCGATATACACATGAATTTCAGTTTGTGCACCGGAAAACAAATTTACCTGATGCTGCGTGTTGGAGCCGGCAGTCGGAGCTTCATAGGCGTCGAGGCCGTTTTGTGGGGTTCTGAGAAGCCATCACGCCTCAATGCGACAGAGGTTCCATTCAACGTGCCTGGGGAGTTGCGGGGAATTTACCGCAATATATTGTCAATATCCGGATATTTTGGCGCGAAATGGAAAGCATGGACGAGACCCTTACCCCAGATATGCACGCTACCGTCGGCGTCAAGTGCATGGAATGCCCTGTCCGTGCACGGGAACAATAAGATATGAGGGTGTTTTGTTCAGACCGAGAATGGAATCTATACTGACATCCCACTCGCTGCCAGGCTGACCACGCGGACGCCTGGAAGGTGAAGTTCGACTGGAAAAGGAACATCTGAAAGGGTCGTCTTTGGAAATGGCTGTAACCCAAGTCGGCCTTTGTCCTTCTCTCTGGATAATTTCAATTGGACGTGTACGCGTGGGTGCACCGACGAACGAATGAACACCCTCGTAACATGAAGTAATGAAAAAGGTCACGTACCCCCAAACGAAAACCCGTGGTTTTCTTAATCGCTGGTAGATGAATTTCCAACCGCTCGTTCTAGCCGTCTCCGACCCCGTGAAATTGTAGTCGACGGCCAACCTTCGCTTCCAGAACATATCGTCAGTCGTGACGAGAGCAAAGAATTTGTTGGTGCAACCGAGGGAAAACACATCCTTTGCTTCGCAGAAGGGTAGAATGTTGTCGATTAAGAGCTCGACTGGGATATCTGCGATTCCAGTCCTCTGAGTAGCCATCGTGTCGTGTGTCTTGTACAGCGTATGGGGGTTACCCGTTATCTGTGTTGGAAGATCCGCAGCCTTGCGCGCCCAGCTGCGTCATCCCCGTGACCGTGACTGCAGAGCGCGCCTGCCAGTTCGCGAGAGAAGCCGGCGCGCCCAAGGCTGAGCGTTCCCCTCGTTTCCTCGTTTCTCTTGCATTGGTTCCTAAGGATTCTCTGCCGGACTTCGGATTTTGCAGCGCCGATGCCGCCCCTGTCAAAACCGACAAGAGAGAGCAATGACGCCCAACGGTCGGATCTGTGAGGGCGACAGGCCTTGATCAAACTCCACTCATATTCTCCTGTCGAACGTCATCGCCGACCTGGAACGCCTATTCACGGATAAAATTGCCCAGGAAACCGGGTCCACAGAAACAACCCGTCGAATCCGTTGGACAAGGCAACGTAATGATGCCTTTGGGTCGCCAGGTTTCTTCTCTTCTCGCTCCTCCTTCTGTGTACGATTGCGCGGATCCTTTACAGTCACTTCCATCACACCTTCAAGTGTCCCATGACCAATCGGGCCAATCGTCAGTTCTTGATGCTGTCCATCTCAAACTCTAGGGTCATCCTTGACACTGCCTCCAGCTCCTACGGTGTGCGCTTGTAAGTATCAACATCTTAGATATATCGCAATGCCTGGTTTTCTCTCATTTTGTACAAATGTGGAAAAGGCGCCCACCTGGGAGCATTTCCAAGTGCTCTCAACATTTCAGCGGAGCCAATCAACCCTGCCTCCCACTCCGAACCACACGGAATGCGTACAGTTGTCCCTTGCTTTCTGACATCCAGACAGTCACGGTCATGGTCATCAACAGACGCGACTACGCCCATCCACGGGGTGGGCAGGGTTACCCCTGACTCTTGGGAGACCGGTAGATATGCACAGGCAAGACTAGACCCTTCGTTACCCCATCTCCCTTGTTTGATGGTATTACGAGAGTCGGGAGAGGCCTCATTGACCCGAGGACACTGTTCCGATATGCTGCGGTTCAGGACCGTCGGTGAAATGCTGCTATTACGCGTTCGAAAAATGCGATTGCGTTGCCTGGATCTCCTGTGGGGCCCTCTCGTTATTACGAAACGCAAAATTGGGATCGCGTCTAGGCCGATCCCCATGGTCGGTTCTACGTCAAGGTGAAATGCCAACCCGAAATCATGGTCTGACACGTCCGAGACGACAACCAATCGCGTCGGTCCTCGTGGTTTTCTCGCCCGTTCTCGCCTTGTCTTTCACACTCTGGGATCATCTGCCCCGTTCGTTCACATTGATGCCGAGATGGAAAGAAATAGATTTCGTACGCGTTGCAAGCAACGCCCCCCATCGCGTCCAGATCTATCAATTGTCTTCCAACCTGATGATGAAGGCTCTTGATCTTGTCGAATGGATCCCCAGGGGATGGATAAAAACGGATCGGCGTTTCCTGTGAAGTCAATAACTCCGCATGAGATCCACTCTCCGCCTCTGAGTGGGGATTGTTGCGGAGTTTTTGCGTTATGATCGCTCGTGAGTTCGTGACAAGAGATCGCAAACCCTGCCTAACTACCACCTTATCAGAAAGAGACCTACGCGCACCATCGGAACCCAGCAAGGGGGCGGGATCCTCAGCAAGATTCGCGCTTGGTGAAACGGAATACAAATTATCGGGAGACGATACCGAGTTTCGTTCGAGGCTTCCACATATCATTTCCTGTGCGACGACGGATCCAATCATTCCGCTCGTGTGGGCGCGGATGAGTAAGCATTTTTGCCCTCCTTTTTTGGGGGGGGAGAATGGGTCGCGAGGAACGCAGGAACGGGAATTCGCATCAACGGAGGCCGCTTTGTCGAGGGGTTCATGAGGCGTAGTGCCGATTCGGATGGAATTGGATGGAATGCCGCCGCATGAAACCAAATTTCTCCAAACGCCTGTGGGGAGGTTACCAGTCAGTTTCTTCTCACTGCCAAGCTTGCGAAATCTCAGACACAATCTTCGTGTGAGAGAACTAACAGTGATCAACTGAGCCGCAGTTACCTAGACAGCCGCGAAGACCTGACCTATAAAGAGCGGAGAGCGAGATGCAGGGAAGTAAACGTAGTAAGTGTTGATCACGGCTTGCCGTTGGCGAGTTCTTAGCGGAACGTGTGCCCTTGGCATTGCTGATCACCGTAGGCTATGGACGCGGTATTTGCAATCTTACGAGGGTGGCAAAATGGAAGGTATTTTCAAATCAATCTCAATTGAGTGGGTTCACAAATGCTTAGGATCATCGGTCCGACTCGTCCTGGCTCGATGACGACACCGGCGGACCGTGCGATATCACAAGCAATCCGAGGACAGAGAACCCCAGCGGTTACAAATCGCATCCAACTGTCAGCTTGAACCCTCTCCTTGCGGCGTTTCGAACGGCCGGAACGGGAGACACAGTACACCTCGTTGATGGTGATATACGGAGGAATCGAGGGGAGAACAAAATAATGGTGGATATCATGTATCGCAGGAAAACTGCTACACAAATCGATCGATCGAGATGGATGTGGCAGCAAGGGGGAAGAGTTGGAATTAGGAATTAGCCCCGGCCACCCATATGATCGTGACCATCACGGTTTTGACACCCAGACATCATCGATAGCAAAATAAAAATAAAAATAAAAAAATAAAAAAAGAGCAGGAGAAACTGTGTCACGCACAGGAATCACGAAAAGAAGGGGGGGGAGGAAAACGTGATCGTGCCAACTTGTCGGTACCACGGAGTGCCGGGCAGAACGAAATACTCACCTGGAAGGGCTTGGACATTTGAAATATAATGACGCCGTTCGGTCGGGGACGCATCAGTTCAATGTTACTCCTCAGAGCGTGATTGGGTGGTCCAACGGCCCAGATGGGAGACCTCCCAATTCAGTCAATTCTTTGTGGTAACCCGCGCCAAACCCCATCGCGGAAACGGCGCTCCCTTGGCCACGGAAAAGAAGAGAAAACCCCAAGAGAACACGGATTTCGATCAGCACTTCGTGGGACTTTCTGGGAAGCATGCAGAACATTACACGCTCAGATGCCTGTCATCGTTTAATATTCGACTTGTGGTCTAGACGTTAATAGACATCGAGCGTTGAGGCTATCTATACCGTTTTATTAGATATAAGGTAAAGTGGTCACTAGCGATATAAGCGTACCGATGGACACTCACCACGGTAGATGTATCGGTAGGCCGGCAAAGAAACCGCCAACAGAACCTTGTGACCCGAACATGTACCGATAATAGGCGTTCCGCAAGAGGGCATACTTCACACTTCCCGGTGCCAAAAACGAGGCGATTAATCATTTCTTTTTCAGTTTCTGATCTGCATGCGTGAAGGTTGGGAGACAGGGAACTCTAAAAGGTGTTACCGGGTTGCCGGAGGGGTGCGGACACTGCGTGTGTCCAGGTTCTTCCATCCCGACAATCTGAGATTATGGCCTGCCTTTTCCCACGTACCCTCCCAACGCCGAAGCTCTCCATCCAGTGCGCGTTCGCTCATATTTTGATGAGTTGTTTCTTTTCACTTGAACATCGTACGATGGCGTTTCAACGGTGCAACTGAGACCACACCGGAGGTTCGGCACCGGTGATTTACATCCGACACGCCATGGCACAGTCATCATCCGAACACGCGTTCTGCTATTTCCCAAGGCAATCCATGCCCGATGAGGGGGCTTCATGAGTGATAAACGGGAGGGGTCTTCGTGACGTCCTAAGTACCGAGAGACGCTTGTCTGTTCAACAGAACCCGCTCCACGTCGGTTTCACCCAACACTCTACATATATGACAGTTGTTCACTCTCCAAGCACCGATAAAATGTTCAAAGGGAAGATCGTACCACGGACCACCGTTGCATCAAATGACCCACACGTCGTTTCTCGGTGTTTCGGCATGGAACCGTCCAATCTGCCCTGGTTGCCCGTCAAGTTGTAATTATGGGCCGCCCGTACCATTCATCCGTACACCCAAAGAGTTTATAGGGTAGTGTTGTGGTCCGTTCCCGCTCGTGTGCAATTTTGAGATGCCCGTAAACTCCCCGCTGTTAGCACTAGTAACCGGATCTTCGATGAATCTCCCTGATTCATACGCGCCACCAAGCGAAAGCGGTGAGCCGGACGATGATGAAAGGCGTCACAAGTCGGAGCTAAAAAATTACCATCGTACAACGACCTGCCCATCTCGTAATTTCGTAAGCGAGAACAGATCGATATGCTATCGCAGGCACGGACGTGGACGCAACGTACGGATTCCAGGATGGACAGACAGTCCCGGCGGATGATAAGGACGAAACTGGGCCGAGTAACGAAACGTGGCCGGACTCTCCCTGGCGCGTAGAGTGACAGTGCTTAGGTCATTGGTCAGCTATACGAGGGGGGGGGGGATTGATGCCTATCAATCCCAAAACCGATGAAACCCTTGTAGGGGGAATGGCATCACTGAGTGACCCTCCATGGCCAAGGTAGAATTTCTTTAAACTCATGATGGGTCCAATTGCCGTGGATTGGATTCCTTCGAGCCCCAGACAACGATCGGGGTCCTGGAATTTTCCTTCCTCAAATGAGGATATCCGAAGTTCAGAGATTCTAAAGAGCCTTGGAAAGTCACTCACTCTCTCGGTGTACGTGATTCAACACCACACTTCAGGGCTTTAGGTGGGTTTCAACTCCAGAGAAATCGGTCGAGATGAGACATTTCGAGATGTTTGCATTATTGATAGGAGAGTCTGTGCGAGAGTGGCGTAAGAACCGCCGGCGTGAAGTCCTGGAAGAAAATAGCAATTCAATGGGCTTTGTGAGGATCATGATGGGGTTGATACGACTCATCCTGTGCGCTCTTATTTCGGGTCTTACAATGCTGCGAGGGTATGTGGATTTCGTAATCCAGGAAATGGGGCGGCATCACACGGATGAGTGCCATCGGGTCAAAAAGTGATACTCGAATTTGATGCACGGAACAACGGATGGCTACGACAAAAGACTGCAACCAGGTTGATGGACTGACGGAAGATCACTCGGCCGGGGAAGAGGTTCCACGAAGAAAGGTATATCAAGCGATCACTCGTCCTGAGGCGAACAATGGAAACCCACTCCTGCAAGGAAATCGAACGTACCCCAAAGGGTCGCGCTCTCAGGCGCCAAAACCGGTAACACGGGATCCAGGATCTGGAAACCCAAACCCATCAGCTGACCACCGCAACCCACGAAAGCGGACAGGATCAAAGGTCCCTAAACCTTGTCTCTTGAGAATGTCCTTTCGCGCTCGGCATCGCATTTCGAAACCTTGAAAGTATACGGCAGGTGTATACACACTGAAGGGGTTGAAAACCCAAAACTTGGAAACCTCCAAGTCGCGAGACGATCAACTTCAAGCCATCAGTCCAATCCTGTTCCTCGAATAGAGTCCGGATTTATCAACCAAAGCGGTGGCAGGCGTGGCAACTACACACCCAAGGAACCAAACAGATAAAGGGAACATGATCGAGAGCGATGAGACAAGGTTCATCAGTCATCGATTCATCGGCCAGAGACGCGGAAGGGAACAAGGGGGATATCGTATCCAGTAAGATAATCACCAGAGTAGAAACGCACACAATAGACAATACCCTCTTCGTATGCAATGCAACCTCGCCACTATCTTAATTTGCCTCTGTTCAAAACTGAAACGGCCTCGTGTCCTCGAAGGGAATGTCGTTGGCGCATTGAAGAAGGAATTCCGAATAACACCTGATACAACATGGGAACAGGGCTGCGGTGAGTAGGTGGAGCGTTTTTGGCTTCTTGGCTTCTTGGGAAAAACCTCTATTCGGATAACGGACACGATTGAAGGTGCCGTATTAAATTTATGGCGTAGGCAGACACAAGATCTTATCAGAAAGGCAGTGAACCAGGAACGCCCTTGAATGTCGTCTTAAAAAAGCACGGTGCCTCTTTCCCCAGGAAGAAGGATGAAGGGATCAACTTCTCAACATCATCGTACCGGTCCATCCGGTAAGTCCAAGAAAATCAGACATGAACGGGGATATGAAACGCCAGAGCGTGACTCTCGTGGGATATGAGCCAACGTAAGCTGCGTGCTCGGTAACAAGTATCAGAATGGGATACCAGTATGGCACGCACGCCGCGCGCTGCACTCAATTCGCCAGATTGCAAGCGGAAACCGGAAGCCACCAAAGACCTTAATTGGCCGCCAAGTCGTATGACAGGCAAAGAGGGGGTGAGTGGATGGGCGGGACATGCGTAGCCACCAGCGTTGAGCGTAAACGTGACCAGGACGTCTCCGTCCAAAACCCCCACGAATAGCGGCAGCCGGCGTTTTACGGGACCGGTAAAGAGATCTCGAATAGGTAGGGCACGAGCCCCCTCTTTGACATCAAAGACAATGAGGGGTGGGGGACCAGTCGACCACGAGCTTAACGCACAGCTCATGCTTCTAAAAGACGCCGGAAAACACACACGCGCTCATCACCCATGAATGAATTCGTCCCTGTTCTAGGGAGGTCGAGAACGAACAACGCCGTCTTTCGAGATCACATCCCTCACGGTGGTTCGAATACACCGTTGCGCCGTACACGCGGGCGGCATCTGGAGAGAATCGGAATCCCCAAAACGAAGAGAAACACAAAAAGTGATAAGATAGAACACCCACCCAAGGTGAGACCGCCGCGTTCACGGTACAATGAACAACCGTGACTTGATCGGTCCATTGGGTTACGGGCACGGAGTTCGAACGGAGGGGAGATAACATTCCCTTGAAATAGAACATTGCACCGAAGGCTTTCCCCTGGAGTCAGAACAGGCGCTTAAATTGTACCGGGAAGTCAACGTGGTCCCGAGGTGACACAGAGAACGCTGACACCCATACTAAGCATTTAGATGTGCACAAAAGATGGGGAGATAGACCGTAGGCCTCAAAGCTGAAGAGGGGATCACCCAGAATGGGATGGTGAGTTGTGACCCGGCGGAACATATGCTTACCGCAATGCAGTCGCAAATACGATACAAAAACCCGGCAGCTGAGCCATTTGCCCGTTTCTGGCAGAAAAAACGATGGTGCAAAGCTACACTAGATCTATTGAAGGATGGGTGCCTAGGTGATCTGACGTTGTCGATGGGTGGAATTGGTAGTTGGAAGACCTCGTGCGGATTCAATGGGACTGTATTGCCGTTACGAATTGGATGGGCTGTATGGGCGTCGCGGGTTGAACATCTGAATGGGCTGAGCGTGAACAATTGTCAGCTTATACGTGTACGAGACCACGAGGCAAGATAACTGGGGCCGTAGGACCGGCAAGAGAGGGGGTAGGGGAAGAGGACGTCCCTGCCTCCCCTTCCGCACCTGTGTCACCGTCGTATGTGGGGGTGGCTGTCTAACTAAACGCCTAGGGCTACATAAATCAAACGTCGTCAGAAGCACCGATCGGGATTGCAACCCCCACATCCGAACCCTGTGACTGCTACACTCGATCCTATCACCCCCGGCGGCAGAAAACAAAAAACAAAAGGTTGCAAAATCGCAAATGTGAAAGACACCGAGGGAGGAGTAGATAGATGTTCGAGGCTCGAGGGGCCGACCGCCGGTTGTGCCAGTGCATCGGGGAGGGTCTGGACAAACAGACACCCCCAAGAACTCCTAAAGCCCTACCGAACAAGCCGTAAGTTGAGCTTTGAGGTTGTCACGCGGTACACTACCACCATAATTCCCTAACCTCTTCGACCCCCCGTACGCGCAGCGTATACATTGGCCTGACTGGCTGATTGTGGCGTTCCTAAGGTCCTTTTCACCCTCACCCATACCCATACATACCGAAGTCCGCCAAAGACCTCGCTCCCTGTTCCATACGAATATGGACACGGTCTGAATCCAATCATGATCGGCTCTCTAGGGAGGGGAAGTGGGTCTCGTCCGCCGGTCCAACCGACACCGCCTTCTCTTCACCGAGCTTTGGGAGGTCCCCCTTCCCGCATTGATCCACTTTACGTGATTCAGAACTCTGAATTCGTGATCCACGATTGTGTGATTCGTGATACATGATGATCAATATTCAGTGGACGTCTGTCTTAGACAAAGCCAACTCCCTCGGTAAGGACCGCAGGGATGTGCGTATCGAGTAAATATGGACATCAATAAAGATCTCCGCTTATGAAATACGGACAGGAAAACAATCCTCGTGTTTTCCTCGAGCACCAACCGAACAAGAAAAGAAAAAAAGAAACTGTGTGACATGACAACGGACAACTTGCCACCGCCGCGTCCTCCTATCTCCTGCTCTCGTGGGTATTTCCTTATTCAGACAGGGGCAAGCACGCACAGCACTTCATTACCGGCGGAAATCCAAGAAAGTGAACAGGAAACAGCGCGCGCCCGGGGAGTTAGCTTGAAACCTCCCTTCATTACAGTGACCTATAAGGACGCCCCAAGACTTGAAAAAACTGGCGCAACGGATATTCGAAAATACGAAAGAACTCTAACGAGCAAATTCAAATTACTCCTTCCTGCGTCGGATACCCCTTAAAGCCCCCCCTCCCTAAATTTGAATTTCGTCGAACAAAAAAAAAAGGCCGGTCAGGCGAACGTGTGCGTGTCATTCGATACCGTAGACCGCCGGAAAGCGACCGCGCCAGCCGTACGACACGTAGATATCTAATCCATCGGCGGGGCGGGAACAGAGGAGGAGGACAGGGGTCGTTATGCGTCGAGGAGGAAAGTGCGCTCTAAGATTCAGATCATGGAATTCCAAATCCCAGAACCCAGGACTCAAGATCGTCCAACCCACCACCACGGAACGGAGACCTATAGTATACGCATCCACTGACTTTGCCGTACCGCGGGCGCAATACTTAGAAATTAAGCAACAAGAACCTCGGCGATCTCCACATCGCCTACACGAAAGGGCAGAACCCCAACGATGCGAACTGGTGTTTTACCTTGGCCAAACGACCAAACCCAAGCGCGGTAGATGTAGAAGGAAGGCGTCGGCTGATCAAGATCCAGAAGTTGGGGATGGAATTTACAGGGAACTACGGTTGGTCAAGCTGGCCACGGAAAATTGGATGACGGGTGCACGAGAGGTCCGATGTGGACGGGTATCTCGAAGCCCTCCACCGAATGGATCTGCGTATGCATGTACGCGGAGCCATACGAAACGTTGGATCATCTGTCCAAAGAGGAAATGGAGGAATACGCAGGGTTTGATGAAACCCTTAGTTTTGGGTACACGTCACCTTACAGACGACCGGAAATCCCAAATCCCTACAATCAATCACCAATTCAGGTCAACAAGGGAGAGCGGGCGATCGAAGTTGGCAAGGTCGCAGGTAGATCAAGATATCCTCGAATGGCGATGAGATACTACCGTGTCGGCCACGGGTCGTTAGGAGAGGTGGATGATAGATCTTTGATCTTTGAGGGGTGTAAAAGTACAGATGCCCGACATGAGAAAAAGAAAGGGGGGGAAGTCGGGCAGCGAACAACTGTGGGATATCCTATGTTGTTCCTAAGGCTCGAGGTTCGACGGGCCGACGTCCGCTTTCAGGTCGCCAGCACCCAGCGGTCATCCGATGCGTCACTTTCGGGGGTGAGAGCGATGAGGCAAGGAACCTGGAGGAAAGAGGGAGAAAGAACTTCGAACTGAGAAACCTAACCGTGTTTTGCTCCAAATCCGAAGATCTGAACGGGGAGCGTTCGATGCGAGTAACACCCTCGGAAGGAATATCATAACTCCATCGCTCAAATATTTCCTCGCTTAATCCAGGGAGAGAACACACGGCGAGATTATCGAGCGGATATCAGGTGGAGGGTAGAGGAAGAGTGTACTGTCAGAGGGGGAGGATCCTGTAGATTGGAGTATAAGACAAGGTGGGTGCCAGGTCCTGTGGTGGGTATCATGTCTGGCGGGCAGGCCAAGTCAAGAAAGTCTGGGTCAAAGACCAAAGGTCAATATCGTCAGTCCACGCTCACTCAGCACCACGTGACGGGTCATGGTGTTTCATTCTTCCCTTTCCCACTACCCACCCTCCTATCACACCCAGGGCTTACGATATCCATCAACTACCCCCTCGCGGTGGGAGAGCACAAGAATACTAGTGTCAAGCTGCGATCACTGTCATCGTCGAATTGTTGGATTGCGAAAGGGATGAGTAACGATTGCGATAAGATCCTTGTGAGATCTTGGAGGCCGGGAGCAGTCAAGGCATCCATTCCGCAACGCGACGAGAAACTTCAGAGAATGGAAAGAAACCCTTTGAAAGCATTTCAGATGTGGGGTTCTCAGAACTGCGCTTCGTCAATGTTTACAGTTTAGGAATGGAGAGGAACTGAATAGAAACGGAATACCCACGCGCTCACATTGATGATACAGTACGGCACCGACAGCGCAAACCACCACCCGCATGACCCGAAAAACCAGCCATCAGGAAATCGGATTCGCGATCGCACTATGTCCCTGGCAATGCAATCAAAAAGAACGAGAGAGGGCGAGGGAACGGCGTAGGATAGATAAGTACGACTGGGGAAGGAGTGTATTGGATCGCACATCACGTATCATAACAAGGCCCCAACGTCGAACGAAAAACGTCGGCGAATGTCAAATCTTAGAGCCACCAACCGCTTGCGACCGACGGAGATAGGAATGGGGACTTTTCGAGCGATAGAGGGCGACTCAGGGCGGGTGGGATATGTTTTTGACAGATTGGCGGATAGCATAGAGAAAGGGGGGCTTCTTTTCTCCAGGATGGGGCTTGAAGCTTGAAGGCTGAAGGAGGGTCGGGACCGGGAGCAGTCTCTTCGGCCACCGTGACGCTGTCAATGAGGAAACCGAGCAAGTGGCCCACCCGCTCTCTTTTTGGTCGCACGCAAAAGAACCGACCGAGAACAAAGTAAGTCCGAAAACGTATTCTTGAGAGCGGGGAAGTCACAGTCACTCGTTCTTGGACCCTAGATCTTCCATGAACAAATCAGAGCTCCAACGGAGGTGGGCGAGTGAGGGATGAGAGAGGCCGGAACGAGAGGTTCTAGATCTGTTCCACACCCTTCCCCCCTCATCGACTTCACGATCGCACCTACCCATACCCATGCAACCCCATCCGAATTCGCTTCACACACACTCACAAACCTCCCCCGAGTCCTTTCTGATCTGGAATAAATCGTAAAAAATATCACTGGACACTGAACCAAATTGAAGCGCACGTTTATACATAAACATAAAAAGTGATCCTGCGCACCATACCGGTAGGGTGAATCAATGTGCCGCGCGAGCTTCAGGAACCATTTCTTGATATGATATTAAGTTTTTGTGATATAATTGATACCCACCTGATGCCACGGGGTTTGTGGACTTATTAACAAGGTACACCAGGTACCACGGACACTATGTGTTTTTCATTCACTCGAAGGCGATGCCATCCGTCATCAGGTCGAATAATCTGGGCAGTTTAAGACTCTGATTGGCTGGAAGGGTCGGTCCCATCGGTTGCGGAAAGTCACGTGACAAGCCTTTGGTTGAATGAAAGGAGTTGGAGTATTACAGCGTGGAAAGGTCTGTCATGGGGACAAATAGATCACTGACGATTGTGGCGATGGTGGTCCAATGAATGCGAGCGAAGAATACGCACATGTTCACATCACAGTTCCATAGATGGACGTAATGACGAGACCCGGTAGCGGTTTTCCAAAGCTTATCTCTCAAGCCCTTGACTCGCTCAAGCAGAAAGGCACCCTCCATCCTTCATCCGTGGTCGGGACGTGTGATCGGAAAGGCGGAGTTCGGGAAAAAAAAGAAGCAAATCGACAAGAGAAAATTCGAAAGGGAAAGGACGGAAGGAGTAAACGAGGAAATTAAATGGAAATGGGGATACGTCGTATCCAAGGCGAGAGCAGAAGAGGCCCTACAAGGAAGCGGTCGATGGGTACCTGATACCGTGATTTGTTGATCACAAGGGGAAGAAGGGGGAGAGAGAGACCGATGGGAGGATGTGGATTTTCGCCGGGCCGGGTTGGACTTTTTGGGACGCGCCGCTTTGTGTATGTGTGCGTACCTGATCGATTGGTGATGAAATGGGAGGGAAAGAGAAAAAAAAGAAAACGGACTACCGAGCGTGTCTTTGAGCTCGCCATCATAGGAATGAAAAAAGTGGGACTGGGTAAGGCACAAAACGTTCCGTTCGTAAAATACGAGGACATCGGAATACGTGAGGTGTGGACAACGTGACGACAACTTTACGGTATGCGTGCAACACTGCATTCAATGCAACGATAGGGAAGCAGTCAGGGTAAGGTACGCGTTGCTGTTCTTCTCTTCCGTACCCCGTATACATGGAAATCCCGAGACCCACCTTGAATCTCAAGGTTCTCATATGAAGGCCTTCACACGCAACACAGTTCTCGCTCTCGTCCAGGCACCCCCGGAGAAATCGAATCAAAATACATTCATTCGTTAATTTGTGTGTGCGATTTATCGAAAGCTCTGTGATCAATTGGACTCGAGCTTGTTTCTTCTTCGTAGAGGAGTGGATACGTGCGAGATTGAGAAAGTGGGGCGCAAATCGGGAGGACACCGGCGGAGAACAAGTGGGTCGTGATCGAGAAGTCCACGTTCCCTCCTCTCCCTGTTACCATGACCAAACAAGACGTTCCATCGGATCCTTCGGGGTACAACCTGCTGACTTTCACGAGTAATCCCACGCAAACGCAAGCATTTCATAGTCGCACGCCATTCAAACGTCAAACCAAGGCCACACCCATCCAACAACGTTCAACGACTCAACGGCTTAGAGACTCAACAGAAAACTCAATAACACGATACTCCACTGTCTCTGTCGTTCAGCAATTCAACCAGCTCAGGAACTCGGAGCATTTCTCATCAAATATCATTGGATTTCCAGGGGGACTTTCCCTCGTGCGGGTTGTATGCAAAACTCTATTACAACGGCAAATCCGACCAACGACCATCATCAAAATCATCACCGTATTTTACCAACTTCCTTGCAACCCCGCCGCGTCGTTTTGTTGTGGTGAAACCTAGTCCATGCGGCTGTATTCACCACCCGTCTCGTCAGGTCAACCGGTAATTAAACCACACTCGTCTTTATGGGGAGATGCAAGACGGAAAACCAAATTACCAGTTTATTTTCCCTCCATCGTCCGTGAGACTGACGCGTGGGTACGTGATTGCAGGGTACCCTATGCATACAACAGCGCGTGACTTGTACGCTGTTAATATCACGATATCTAAGCGTTCATAAAAACCACGGGAAGAACGTGGATACCTCCGGCCGTTCAAACATCCGGGTGTATTCACATCCCACGCCGAAACCCAAGAAGCACCTCGGAGAGAAGCCGATAGTTGTAGGGAGGCAGGGAAGGGAGGAGACGTGCATGGAAGGACAGAAGAGGGAAGGCCGGGGTATGGGACGAAAACGTTAAAGAAATGAATTTCGGAGAAGGAAAAACCACCCCCATGCGGCGTTCTGTCACTGTGAAGAACACCTGAGAGCTCTTCTTTCTTTGAACGCACCCACGTTCGAGTTCATGGATTTCCCCCCCCCCTTTTTTTTTCTTCTTCTCGTCGTCCATGTCCCTCCTGAAGGAACCCGGGGTCGAGATATGTGCTGCGCTATCTATGATCCACTTATGGAAATTTCGGCGCGGGGAGACAGGAAGGGAAGAAGGAAAAACTTCGGAATCAGTGATCTCGGACGGAACCTTCGGGTGTTTCGGTTCAACTTCAGTATAGTAGTGTCTCGGAGCCTCTCGCTCGCATTTCTTCCTCTATCTTGCGATTTTTCCTACTACGCGAGGTCCCTAATCTAGGAGTACACATAGAATCGCGTCACATGTACCAACCCCCACACATCTCGCGCGCGAGAAACGAAAACAGACGAAACAAGAAGAACAAAAAAGAATTTGAAACAAGGGTGATTGGGGTTCGAAACCGATTGTGATTGTCGACCGTTCGAGGCCCTTACATTCATACAGAACCGCAAGGGGCCTTAACCAAAGCAATATAATACGCAGATACAGTACACACTGATAGGTACCCACATACACTCGGCCGGGGGGTGGGGGATGATACTTACACCGGTTTCCTTTGCACCGCATCGATATCGCGGGCGACATATACTGGACATCCACCGAACGGCTCCCGTTTTCCTTATCTCGATCGAGCTTCAAGTGCAAATTCCCCCCCTCTCAACACGATTCCCTGTCTCAAGTCTCTCCTTTGATCAGCTTGACACACTTCTCATACACCGCAGATCAGTGAAAATCAGAGAGAGAGAGAGAGGAACAGACGGCGCGGTCATGTCAAGCTAACGACATGCATAGCAATTGCAACCGCCCGCCCATACCATAAGTTTTCGGAAGATCTCTCGAAATGGCAGAACGGAACCGAGGGGCCCTTGTGCGACACTCCCCTTACATCGACTCATCTCACATCGAGATCGCCAGGTCGGATAATCATAAGCCACCGCGCAACTATAGAAAGAGCTCGAACGAGAGTGTATATGTATATACAGAACGCGGGGGTCTCTCTAAAGAGGGAAGAAGCAATAACCGTGTACAGTGTACCATTGTAACTAATGTATACCGGTACGAGAAACGTTAACTGGTGGGACGCATTAAGGTCATATCAACTCCTGGCCGAGCAAACCTGTATAAGGGAGGGGAGAACAAACATACTATATGTACAACAAGCTGCGCGTTCCACCAAAAACGAGAACGAAAGAGGAGAATATAGACCCTAGTATACATCTGTATCGATAAATTTGAATTTATACCTAACATATGGGGGCAGAGGGGGGGAACGCCGTCGAGGGAGGGTGTGTGTACAAAGGCGAACAAGGGACGACAACATAGGGATGGGTAGGGGGAAGAGAAATACGCGAAGGTGTAGAGTACGTGGGGAGGAAGGTAGGAATTTAAAGTACATTACGCACGACGGTGTGGAAATTTTTAACCTCCAAATGGAGGGAGGCAACAAGGTAGGGAGGAGAAGAACGTTCATAAAAAAACGCCGACGATGGGAACCAAGAAGGTACAAAAGAAGGGGGGAAGAACAGTCGAAGAGCGAAGTGGGCAGACCAGGCATGCGAGTTATATGAAAGAATAGTGTAAAGGGATAGGAGGGGACGACCCCAGAATAAAATAGCAGCGAAGCGAGATTGGAGCAGCAAAGGAACTTAGATGTCCTTTCCATACCTCAAACCATCAAGGTTGACCGGCGTCAACAAGGTAGAATCTCTCGGAAGTCGGTTCCGACCGAGCGAGTACTCGGGGTTCTGCGCCCCGTGGGAATGAGCGTGAACGCTCTCTTCGTACGTCCCGTATCCACCAGAAGTCGACTGAAGCTGGTACGATGTTCTGGGCTCGTCGTACTCCGAACCCGCCGAGGGGCTATCTCCAGTCGTGCCTCCTGGCGCACCGCCACTCGTTGAGCGGTAGTCAAGGGGGTTCAAGATCATTCCATCGTCCGATGAGAGGCGATTGATCGGAAGACTGTTGGCAGGGGGGAGAGGCGGAAGCGTAGTGGTCGAGGTTAAACGCTGGCCGGCTCTGTTCGGTGGTGAATGTGGAGAACCAGTAGACTGGTCGGCCGGAGGAGATTGCAGTGGCGGGTAAGTGTACCCGTGAGTTGTGGTGGCGTACTGGTCCTGCGTCGTGTACTGCGCGTATCCCGCCATTTGCTCATTTGCGGCAGAGAGCGAAGAATTCTCGTATTGACCGTAGACATCGTCAACCACGGCGCTCTCGGAAGGATAAGTCATGGAGAGAGAGTATCGCCTATCCTGATTGTGGTCCATCCAAGGTTGTGAGCCGACGCCGGACTGAAGGTATGGATTCGAAGTGCGATAAGATGCGATTCCGGGAAGACTAGAATCGGTCATCCTCCGCCTGCGATCGGACATGGGGCTTTGCATGGTGGCGGCTGCCTGATAGTACGGGTTCATCGACTGTGGCGGATAGCTGTTCACGCTGGACGGGGATTGACCGGAGACTCCCATCTGGGGAGAGGTGAAACTTCCCTCCTTCTTGGCCTTGCGCCACTGTTTTCGCAACTCTTTGAACTCTGAAAAGTGAATAGACGGAATGATCAGAATTCTCAGGGGTAAAGATAAGATCGAACAGCGGGGCGGTGCTCACCTGAAGGTAGCCTCCTTGGTCCGTGTTTTTGCATCACGACATGAGCGTTGAGATGATTCAAAGTCCCGTAGGACTTTGTGCAATCGGGCCACGAACAATGGTAAAGGCGTTCAATCTCGTCGTACCTCCTCCTCGGCCTCTTCTTAATCGTCGTGCCTGGAAGGGAGACAAAGGCGTACGTCTTGTTCGGGTTCGAGGGCGAGGAAGGATTTTGGTCCTTACTCAAGGGCTGAGTCGAGATGTCTGGAGACACCGACGAGTGTGGGGAGAGGGATTGAACCTGAACATTGGAATCGACGGCTCCTGTGGAGCCTGTGGAGGGCCGAGGGCTATGGTTTGAAGGATCAGAGAAGGCATCGTCGTGTGCCTGCTGAGAGCGGTAATCGGTAGAGGAGGCGTTGCTGTCGGTCCTGGAATGGACGGCATACGCGGGGCGAGAGGAAACGGGATAGTGTAGGGCTGGAGGAGAGTAGGCAGAGGAGGACGCGTAGTTGTAACGCGAGTCAATGGGACGATAAGCCGATGGATGGGAGCCGCTGAGGAGGGCAGGTTCAGACATCCTGCGATGGTCGATAGCGGAATCCGGGGTGGGGTAGAAGGAAGAGGAGGGGTTCCTCTGGTTTGAGGGGTACCTGAGCTGGTTGTGGGGGGCGCTCATGGGTTGAGAGAAGTTTATCTGGTTTGAGTCGTCGGCAGACTGTGGGGAAGAGAGGGGGGAGTTGTCATTGTATAACATCTCATAACGTTTGTCTGGGACGTCGATCAAGGAGGCGGGAATGTCGAGGGCGAGTCTCGGGGCTGCAGACTGCGGCAAGAGACTGAGCATAGCAGACGAAGAGGGTGTTATAGCAGACAGCAAGACAGACCAGAGAGCGGGACAAGATCTGTCTTGAAAGGACGAGAGAAGGATGGATGCACAAACCGGCCGAGAGGTGTCATATCATATATTATATTCCTCCTTCTCGTTCTTCTCAAGAAATATAATATAATAATTCAAATTCAAATTATACGAAAAATGCAAATCCCCCCTCGTCACGCGTCACATATTATGTAACCCCTCGACCCAATCTGAAACAAATCTACAGCCCTCAAGGACAGGAATTAATATTTCCTTTTTTGTATTATGTCACATCACGGTCACAACTGTCATAAGCTTCCCATCCATAGCGGAAGAGAGCGTCAAGGGATGTTGGGTTGTCTCGGTCGAAGTCTGCGGGAGATAGAGGATGTGCACGGCGGTTTCCCACTGTATACGATAGCGTAGGAGGAATGCGTAGAGCGACGTGTGAATGTGTACGATTTCTCGGTATCGCGCGCGCGCTGTCCTCGGGGATAATAGATAGGTAGGCTCTGGAACAAACACAAGACGAAACAAAAAAAGCCCCAAACAGATCTTGGGAGACAGACAGAGAGAGGGACTGTTTTTGCATTTCCTCTTCCTGCCGCAGCCCATCAAATCCTGCGGCAAGAGCGGAAGCATTCCGAACCAAGTCAACCCAAGTTCCTGGTGGTCGGGCCGCGGCCGCACCCACACGTCAATTCCGGCCTTGATCATTCCTTCAAAACCTTCCCCCCTTTTTTTCTCTCTTTCCTTTTCTTCATTGCGAACGAGGAACATGCAGGTAGTGTGCACTGCGGTACATATGGTTGGAGCATGTGGATGAGAAAGAGAGAGAGCGGAAGCAATAAGTGCTGTGCAGGAGAAACGTCGTCCCTCCCACGCGGTCAATAGCATAAGCTTTACAAGACAGAGCGAGAGAGAGAGAGAGGGAGTAAGTGACTAGTGAACGTTTGAACAATTGGACACGGAGGTATTGGAACTCCACTGAGCCAGGGGGAAGGGAAAAAGTTGGCGTGCCTTCCCGTCCAAACGGCCAGCGGGAAGGAGAAATAATTAAGGGACGCGCGAAAAGAGAGCGGGTTCTAGAATTGGCCCAACATCGATCTGGTATCTGTATGGTTCCAGTTATAGGCATCGTGGCCGGGTGCGGTAGATTTGTTCCGCAACCCCGACAGGCGATGATCCTCTCTCTCGCGCATTGCTATCTCTTTCTCTTCTTCCTCCTCTGGCCCCATTGTTAACGTTACGGTACCGCGTTAGGCCGGTCATCTCGCGCAGGGTTTTTCAGGAACACCCGTCGCTGGTGTCTTGTTGAATGCAACGCTGATGATGCGTATATATATACACACCTGTTTGAGTGGAAGGTGTCGTGCCGACCGACCGAAGTAGAGGGAAGCGAGAGGAATTGAACGGAACTATCTCTGTCTCTGTCTCCCGCGACCGGTCGGAAGTCGGATTGAATAGGGTAGCCCCGTGGGGAAACGAGGAGACGTCGGATCGCATTTTCGCACAGGGAGAAAAGTGAGATTCAGAGGAGGAAATGAATGGAAACAACGCGGAATAAGGTTGGAAAGTGAACCACACGTCCAATTCGCCGTTTCCAGGGTTGTTCGGATACAATCGATCCTCTCAACCAAAGATCATCTGGCCCTCTTTTTTGATGTCCCCGTCCCAAGCTCTCGCGTTCAAAGAACAAGGAAACGTCCTCTTCAAGTCTTTGCACTTTCGACAGTGAGTCCGTCTCGACGTACACACCCATGGCGGTCATCTAACGAATCGATAACAACCACAGAGCCGCCGACTTGTATGAAAAGGTGTTTTTTCCTCTCCGAGTCCATCACCGTGCCATACTATCTCCATCATTCTGCTCATCATACCCATCATCCCACACTCTGTTATATCCTTTCGATTCGAATTGCTTGTATTCCGGTTCTCGGTAAATCATCGCGACCGTGTCTGTATACTCATCCAAATCCGTTCCCAGGCATCTAATTGCGACCCGGACAACCCGACATACCCCTCAAACCTGTCAGCTGCTCTCTACGAACTCGGAGATTATCTCGCCACTCTACGTGCAATCCTCCGGGCATTTCACATCCTCGCTCCAAACGACCAAGTTGTGGGTACGAACGTTCAGCTCGCTCGGAAGTTATCCGTCAGACTCGTCAAGGCCCTTCTTCACGGAAGTCGGAATAGAAAGATCCCTGACGATGTGGTCGGGCGGCCAGAACATCAAAGCGCGTTTAGAGTTCTTGAACACATCATCTCTGACGATCCAAACGGGGTCGAACTCTGGCGTGCCTGGGGCGCTGTTGCGAAAGAGAAGCCTGACGATGCTTTCAAGGCGAAATAGACATTGCTCGAGTTGCCGATCTGGCATAAGCCACCGTACGTACCTCTTGCTCAACCCTTTTGTAATTTCCTCCCACTGTCGCTTGGGAGTTTGACCCGGACCCTGGCTCCATGCCTACAGACCTCTCCCGTCTGCCTTTTTTTTGTTGGGGTGATTGGCTGGATGACTGATGCGACGTCCTCTCCCCCTCCCTTGCCCCGATGTCTTCCACGTAATCTGGTTTGCCATCTCGTCGGCCCCACGGTTTTGTAAATCATAGCTTGCCGAGCATGAACTACTTTCACGTAAGTGCCTTTCGTCCACATTCTCTCTGCGACGGTGGTTATGTCATCCATGATGTTGCAAGACCAGAGCAACTGCTGCTGCAGGTTTCTCGGTCGATCGTGTTCCCCATCCGCAGATCGTTGGGGTTGTGGGCGACCCAATAATGATTCTTTTCCGGAGGAGAAGCGCGTTTCATACGTGCACGCGTTATCGCTGTCGCACCCTCTGATCGCCATCATGGCATTGCTCGATCGGACGTTTTCTTACCACCTCATGCCCGTCGCGTCAACTCGTCTGCCCGACATTTTCTTTCTGCGTCTTCTCTCCACAAAACGTGCGAGATCCAACACACGTCTCGTTTGCTGATTCGCCCGTCGGTTCGGTGCCAGCGCGACTCTTTCCTCGTCGCACCTAGTTTCCGAGAGGACAGCGACCATCAAACGCGTTCCTTGCACTCTATTTTTTCTTCCTGGTCTCCAGGTTTCGCAGCCGGGCTGTCACCGATCCGTTCTTCCCCTCCGTCTCTAATTGGATGTCGTCATTCCATCTTCCCGTTTCTCTTCCTTGCCGCTTCTTTGCTTCTCCCGTCTCGTCGTCTTCCTGTGCCAATCGCATCACGTTATTTCCAATTATTCAACATCCCGCTGACGATGGTGAGATGACAGATCGGCACGGATGAACTGATTTCCTTGGTTGATGGCTGGGGTCCAGATGACCCACACGTCCCTCTCAATCTCGACCAATGGAAAGTCACCCAGTTTGACCATCCCATTGGCTTACTCTTGGGCGGCGTCGGTGATGGTAAGTCTTCCCTCGGGTTTTTTTTTCTTTTATTCCTTCTTCATCCGTGCATTTGTGGCGGCTGATGTGGCACCGCCTCGCTCTATTTTCTGTCGCCACCTCATCACCTTTTCTCACTCGCTCCAAATTCGTTGTCGGTCGTGTGTATGTTCCATGCACCAAATGCGTGATCGAGCATAATCGCGTACGGCACATCTGGAATGATTCGTGATCGTCCCCCTGCCGCTCTATGCCCGCCCACTCCACAGTCCGACGGCGATGCATCGTATCCGATGAATTTACGTGCTGTTTACCGACCATCTCCATCAAATAGGGATATAATCACCGATTTATCCCATACCGCCTCCCCATATTTTAGGCCCGGCCGGCCTCGAGTGCGCATGTGATACACATACACGCACAAGGACGGAAATTATCCACGTTCTGCGTTTTGTCATTTTTCTGATCACGTCCAGTGTTCGAACTTGATCAACTTTGCTTTTGACACCCCTTCATTCCCCAATCTCCTGATTGCGTACAACTCCTTTGCGTTTTGATCCTTCTGTCGTCTTTAGGGGTCAGGATTGACGGATGATTGGGTGTGACCCATGGTGCCCCGTTCCGTCTCCGCCACGTTTTGATCTTGATCGGTACACCCAGAGTCGTGGCCCGAGTTGAGAAAACTTACACTTGAACATATCGACAAAAGCGTGGTTTCACGTTTGTCGAGGTCTGGTTTCGGGAGACAGGCCCTCGCGTTGCATTTCGATGTTCCTTGATCCATTTCATCATTTTCCCATATGTGTCTTTTCCTCTTTTCTTGGATCATGGTGTCATGCAAAGCCGCGGTGTTGCATTTGGAGGCTTTGTTCAGGAGTTTTTGATGTGACTCAGCGGATCTTTGGCCTTGTTCGCTATCCTTGGACACATCGTTATGATGCATTGCCTCAACCTACAGATGGTACCTCGCCCTTCGTCCGGCTGCTCACGGTTGGAGTGGAAGCCGTTCGCAAGTGTCGCTGTGATACATCCCCCATACTCGGGTTGCTGGTTTTTATTTATTTATTTATTTCGGGAACTGAGACGATTGACCGTTGTTGAGGAGACCATGTGCTGACCTATCATCATCTGACTGTGCGTAGGTCGTCACATCCTCTCTACGCTTATCGGTGCGCACAAGGCGTACGAAAAGCTTTGCTCATCTCCGGAGAAACGAGATAAAGTCAGATTCCACCTTACCGCCCTGGATATCCACCCGACCGTGATTGCGAGGAACTTGGTGTTTCTGCTCCTGCTTGGTGACCTTGCCCAGGGGTTAAAGAACGGCACGGGAGAGGAGGAAAAGGCGGAAACCAAGGCGACCTTTTTGTATACATTTATTGGGGCGATCATGCCTCCATATTGTCAGACTCGGTGCGTCCGCATCCACCGGAACCTTACATGCAGGATTCACAAGTATGGCTCAGGTTAATGAAGAAAATAAAAGACGTGCGCGAACGGTTGCTCTCTGGCCCCCTCGCTATGCCATCCTGGATCTACGTCGCCCCAGGTTCCGTATCGTCTATCGTCTCTGCCTTAGATTACTGGCTGAAGACAACCCCTAAGAAGACTGTAAAGGGTATTCTCGAACACCATGAACTCAAGAGCCCGCTTGATTTACACGACAGTTTCCTCGGCATGGCTGGCGTCAGCACCGCATACAAGGAGATGGTTCAGTCTACTCGAAGTAGGGCTGAACAGCAGGTCGCAGCCGTCGTCGATGGTTTCTCAGACGCGGATCTCCAAGCCCAGGACATCTGTCCGCCGGGCCTTTCAATGTCGGAAGCCCGAAAGTTCATCAAAAAGTTCATGGTTGACGAGTTCTTGAATGATCAAGGCGCGGGCGGTAGCAGAGGGTCGGACATCTTCGAGAAAGAGATGGACTGGTATAAGGAGATGAATTGTTTCTATCCGCCCAGAGAACTAGAGAAGAGACATTTCGGGTTGGCCGCATTGAAGAAGCAGGTGATGGAACAAGAAGCTAAAGGGCAGCATCCGAACCCCGATAAGCAGGTCGTATATGCGGTGAGGGTCTTTCTTTCCTTTGCTTCGTTCCATGAGTTTGGGTCGCGCGCAACTTGTTTACGGACGTTTCTGAAACATAATAGGCCGATAAAGAATATTACGAAACTTGGAAGCCCAACATCACGCTCTTTGTGAGTTCATTCCTTGGACCAAACTCAATCCTTCGGTCCCGGCGGACGGGCGTCTCCAAAATATATTCTAACGTAATCCTCCTAGGATCCCACCGCGGATGATTACGACTCGAGATATATCAAGGGATATCCGAAGTTGTCTATGGATTTCTTCTCGACCATAAAAGCCTTCAGAACGTGCTACGATACATTCGAATTGGGAGAGGGCGGTCCGGAGCTGGAACCACATAGGATATCGTACGGATACGTTTCAAGGGTATTCGAAGCCGCCGCGGAGGCTATTCTGGCGTTATCTTCTAAGGCATTCAGTTCAGGCATCGTGCGTTTCATTTCTTTGTATCTCATATTTTTGTTTTCAATTCCGCGTGGGAACAAAACCTGATCCCCCTTCCCCGCTCCTTTTCTCCACCCCCCGTTTCAAATTTTCATTCAAAACGTCAAACCGTTTCCCCTTTCCGAGTAGGATCGAGAGGGCGACAGAGGGCGAGGGGGGATTGCCGTGGAAGTGATCTGCGGAGAGTTGATCGATGAATTGAGGAAGATGAAGCTCCATGATTTGGCCTTACGAAGCGGAGGCGACCTGGACCCTCATGGCTTATCCTCCCGACCCGAACATTTCCCGAACTCATACGTGAGGATCTGGATGAGTAATATTCCGTGAGTGTCCGTATGTTCTTGTCTTATCCTGTTGCTCTATTTTTCTTGTGTTGGAGTTTGCTCGATTTTTCATTTCGGCGTTTTTTCTCCCTCCCCGGGAGTTCTAGACTCGATTTTGTCCTCGTCAATTTCTTCTTTCTTGATTCCGGGGTTATGGGGTTGTTGGTTCAATGGTTCCTATTGGCCCGTGGCCGTTGCCTCCTCCACGTTCTTATCGTTAGACTTTGGGGCTATCGGTCTTCTCCGGGTGGACGTTTTTCCACGTCCATCGAACCGGGTCCCGACCGGTCAATTGGGAAGGACCTGGGAAGAATGGTTTGCGAGAAAAGGGTCCTTTTTCTGACGTTGCTTAATTCATCAATATCTCTCTTCTCTCCTTCTGTTCTCCCCTTTGTATTGACGACTTTGTTCGGTACGTGTTGCAGGGATTACACGCATGGGTTGATAACGACAGCCGTCTATGTTCTTCCCGTGCTGCGCACCGATACTGAAGACGCGGCGATCGCATCAAACTGCGTGTTGAACACTGGAGCGTTTAAAGATGATGATGAATTCATTCATACGTGAGTCGCCGTTTTGTTTACATACTGCTGCGTCCCCTTCTTTCCCGTGCTTTCTGTCCGGGCATGTGAGGATCGTTATCCTCGACGTTCTTCGGTTTCTCCCGACGGATGGGTTGAGGTTGGGTGATCTGAATGCTGATCGGTGTCATCGTTTTGGTCGTTATGAATTACAGGTACACCCTCCTAACGCCCACGGACGTGCCGGGGTTCCTTGGGTGCCGGATCATCAATAGCCGTGCGTTGGCTGACGTGCTCTCGGTGGGGCACGTCAAGCCTGGACCTCCGTCGCCGATCAAAGATCTTGCTACGAGGGGGGAATTAATTCGGTGGCTTGATAGGCAGCTGGTGAACACCTTGAGTCCTGGGAAGCCGCACCAGGGTATGGTCCGTGTGAGATCACCGAATAATATGGTGGCGTTTGTCAACCTGCTCGTTCGCCTTTGTGATCTGGGATTCCCTGCGCACTGGATTTCGGATTACGTTCAAAGCATGTTGATGGATAAGGTTGTCACTCGGGCGGTACCTGCGAGAGAGTTACCGATTCCGGTCAGCGACATTCATTCGAGTCAACAAGGGGCGGATCGGAAGCTCGGGCTGGGACCGTGGATAGCGGAGCTGGAGGCAGTTTTGGCGTCCGTTCGGAAAGGGTTGCCGTTCTTTGTTTCCCTCCCTGCTGACGACGGGATCGTCGTCGCCTCGGAGTTGGAGGATGTCGGAAAGTTTGAAGCTAAGATCAGGTCCTTCGCGGAGCTCAGGTTGATGCAACACATCTTCTCTCCGTTCGACCCGGTGGCGAATTTACTGTTTTGGAAACCTTCTCCGTCATCGGGTCGGAATGACCAGGCGTTGAAGAAGGAAGGGGAGAAGATCATCGAGCAGGAGATCGATGGGGTTTTGTCGAGCAGTGTCGGACAACAGAGTTCGAAGTGGAACGGCAAGTTTTTGGTTTTGACGGCTCAGGAGAGCATGGGTCAGGATAAGAGCGTGAGTTGGAGGATGGCGAAGAAGAGGGTGGAAAGGATGAGGACAGAGGGGTGGGTTATGATGGTCGTCACCTCTGATTTCCGGGTTGCGGGTACGTTCCTCTCTCCTCGCTCTTCTCCGCTCGTTCGATTTCGTTGTCCTCTATCATCCACTTCGATTCACTCCCGTTTCTTGTTTGACTCCCCCATTTTTTCTTGCATTGTTTCCGCTTAGCCTGTTTCTTATTTTACTGACGTCTTTCTCTCTCGTTTGGACCATGTTACAGTGACTAAACCCGTGCCTGCTTCGGAGTGGTGGGAGGTCCAGGATTTGGACTGATTTGTATGAGGGTGCTTATCCTACTTCGTCTGTTTTTCCTTCTTTTTGCTATTCTTGTCTTGTTGAGCTTCGGTTGAGCTTCTTGCCGCTCGATTGCTCGATCTGTGCTTTAGCTAGCTAGGTCGGTGATCGACCTATCGTGGAACGCTTAACTGCAAGTCCCGGAGTGTGTGAATTCTAGCGTCGTTTAGCGTATTTGCGGGTTTGTGTATGCTTTCTGACATCATGAATCATGGGTGGGTCCGTATCGAGTATCGAGATATCGGACGGTTGTTAAAGATCAGGAAGAGTGACCAAGGATGGGATAGCTTCCTTTTCTCTTTTGTTTCTGCGTTCCAGACTTGGTTATGCTTTCATAAGGAAAGCTTTGGTTACGACTGTGTATAACGCGGGAACTGTTGTCAAGTCTGGGTGCTTGCCTAGGAACCCTCCGAGATGTGAATGGGGATTCGAAAGTGGTGTAGGATTCTTTTTGTCTCGGTGAAAGTCATCAGTATTTCAGTTGCGTGGTCTCGACTCTTGGCGTATTCGGAATATCCTAAGTTCTACGGCATCAACTCGGACTTTCCAGAGACTCAGTACTCAGTACTCAGTGCTCAAGGCGTCCGACTGTATGGTCACCAGTCACGCTCGAGTATATCCAGCGTATCAGCACGCGCCCCCGAGTAGGTTCCGTGCTAGTCTCCTTCTGGTACTCTCAAAGAGAGATCTAGATAACCAACCGGGAGATTCCTCACTTGAGGGAGGCTTGACCAAAGATGAGCTGGTGGGGAGTCGAGGCTTGGAGTAACGTCAGCAGGGGAAAAAAAAGCTCGGCAGACGGAAAGTTGTTCCTCTTCCTGGGTTTCCTTCCTGTACCGTAGATTCAGATTCCCTGGGTGATCGGGAAAAGCGATTTTCGGTTCCCTCACCCTCCTTCCTCACGGGCCCGACATCCCCCCCTCTTCCCCGCCAAGGCCATCAGGCACGGATGATGGTGGCCCCAGGTCACTGCGCACCCCCACCCCATCATCCGGCGCTTAGAGCGTTTTTTCTGTCTGATTTTTTCCTGTATTTTTTTTTCCTGGCATGGTCATGCCGAGAGCAAGTGTATGTATAGAGACCTTGTAGAATGGAAGTTTTGGTAGCAGTCGAAATACCTGTGTAGATGTTTGGTTAGATCTTCGTAAAGTGGCACGCGCGATCGTCGTGGTCTATCCTCTCATTACCGTGCTCGTCCTCACCGTCCCCCTCTCTGAAGAACGCGCCTTTCGACCTCTTTCAGTGCTTGCGACGTGATTTCGGTCATACTCTTGCGTGTGGATTCTTGTGGGTTTGTTGTAGAGGCGAACGGACGGAACTATAAAACCAAGTGATCAAGAACAAATCAAAAAGTATTCAAGGCTGGCGACCTCAGGGACGACGAAATCAAAAGCGGGTACGGGGAGGATGCCCCGAGGGATTCCCAACAAAAAGGACGAGACCGGGTTGAGGTTCACGTCGTTTCATGTCCCGCTTGGGTTCGTCTCTCCCCCTCCCCCCTCGAATGATTGAGTTTTTGAACTGACTGTACCGTTTACATCTGAATTTTGATGCATCGATGGCTTGTGGTGCTTGCGTGTTTGGGGATATCACCTTTGGACGCGTTGGTGATTAGGTTGAACCCCAAGAACACGGGCTCGACATATATCAAATCGGACTTGAACACCCTTTGGGCGAGGAATGCGGCGCGACGCGCCAAGGAACCTGCACCGGTCACCGAGGTGTGAATGAACCTTTGATTCCTTCATGAAAAGTCTTATTTATGACACTCTTCTGCATCGATGGTATCAACGCGCGTACGCTAGGGAAGACGAGGATCGGACGTGATAGTCATTCACCCGGGGTCCCGGTTCACCAGGATTGGTAGAGCTTGCGATGTCAACCCCATAACCGTCCCAAACGTTGTTGCGCGTAAACTCAGAGATGGCGGAATCGTCCTGAAACCGACATATATCAAGGGGATTGAAAGACCTCAACCTGGGACGGAAAGAACTAAACCGATTCAAGGTACCGGCGGCGGAGACGAGTATTCTGTTTCATCACAGTCTAATGATCCCGTGAGTGGTTGATTGGTTTGCTTGTGTCTCTTTCATTTCCATGCTCGCCCATCTCCATTTGTTGGACGTGAATTGGGATTGCAAAGGGACTTGGTACATTCGTTCCATCAGGGGACTGTGACTGATCATCTCCATTGTTCCCTGCGTATGACAGTTCGAGGTCAAGATTGATTCACTTGTCACCAGCTTCAGAGAGCGGATGAAGTTCTACAAGCTGCGAACCACTCAGAACGCGGCACCGGTCGCATCTGCGTTCAACGAGTCCTTCAAGCCTGAAATAATTCCCGATTCGGCCGATCCGTACAAAATCGATTGGATTACGGAAGCTAACGAAGACGTTCTTGTTGGAGAAAAGGTTTGGAAGTCGTTGCCGTTCCCACCCTTCTTTCTGACAGGCCCTTGACATTTCGGCTGATCGATGTGTTGCTGCAACTTTTAGGCACTGCAATTGGCTGATCCCCATGAAATGGGGTACGTTGTTCGGTGGCCACTGTATGGCGGTCACTTCAACGCGCGCGATTATCCATCCCATCAGGTCGCCTTGAGCGATATTGAAGTCGTCCTGCGAGAGACCCTCAGTGGGAGTCTTTCGATTGATCCGAAATCATACAGTGTAAGATTTCATCTGCCGTTTTCCCCCTTGGGATAGAAGAAGACATCACTGTGGAGCTTACTCGTGGTCTTTGTTGTGTATTCTCAAGGATTACTCCGCTGTCCTCGTCATACCCGACTTTTACGAAAGGACGTACGTGAAGGATCTGATTGATATCCTTTTGTTGAAGATGGGATTCAAACAGATATGTGTGCAACAGGCAAGTCTGTCCTCACTTTTCACTTCATGTCCCTGAAACGTTTCATTTCCGTGGGAGCAACTGAATTGACTCGCAAGCTTTCGAATTCGTTCAATAGGAATCCCTGGCCACGACATACGGTGCCGGAATATCGACCGCTTGTGTCGTGAACATCGGAGCCGTGGTGACAAGTATCGCCTGCGTCGAAGATGGCTTAGTCGTACCAGACACTAGGTGAGAAAACTTCTATTATGACCGATATTAAGCTGGCATCGCGGCTGCTCAGCATCAGATGGCTTATTTCTGACCCACTCACGTTCTCGATTCTCTGCCTTTGTTCAGGATACTTCTGAATGTCGGGGGAAATGATATCACAGAATTTCTGTATGTCCTGCTGGAAAGGATCGGTTTCCCGTACCGAGATCTAGACCTGGCGCGATCTTGTGATTGGGGCGTCATGGAAGACTTGAAGTCTAGGATAACGACTCTCTTCGAGGTACGTTGATTCCCGTCTGTTCTTCCTCCGCTTTGAGGATCCTCTGCGAAAGTGGGGATGGGGGTTCTCCCTTTTATCGAAATCGAAAAAAACAAACAAACAAAAAAGGATAACGCGGTCTTTTTTTTCTCCCATGGTAATATGTGAAGAGTGACGTGGCGTTGAATCTGTACGATTTCATCGTTCGACGGCCGGGTGCGCCGGCAAAAAAATATGGACTACGAGCGTACGACGAAGTCATCTTGGCGCCTATGGTAAGCACCCCTCACTCTCTGTTTTGATAACGCGTCTCGCCGAAGTGTCACATCGACTGATGCCTCTCATTTACCCACTTTTTTCTCACATAGGTTATTTTTGAGCCACGGGTCGTCGACTTCGATGGCAAGCTTTCAGGCGTACACCGGCAGAACTTGGACGTAACGGATGAGATCTCAGATGTCTATCCCGCGGACAGATTTGTGAGTTCTTCCCCCTCTATCTTCCTCTTCCGCTTTGTATTGGAGGAACCCGGCTGAGATCAGGGCTGTGAAAATGGCGTTTTATATTCCTCCCCACGTAGACACAGGCAATGGTGATCTCGACACAGCATCTCGTACCTCCGGAGAGCACGAAAACAAAGGCTTCAACGGCAGCACCTGATCCGACACCACAACCAGGTAAGCAAAGTGGTTTCGGGCACTCTCTCCCATATCCGCTCGATCTAGACGCGCGAGTGGGAAAGAAAGAAAGGTTTGGCTGAATTGCGTTTCCTTTTTCCAACCTCCTTGCCCCCCTTTTCCTTGCCCCCCTTTTCCCTGCCATTCTTGTCTCCCATCAAGGATCTGTCACGAACCCTCCCTCGATCACAGATGGTGCTGAACACGGGGCATCAGCGTCTACGCCTTCCACCGTGTCAGTTGACGCGACCAAGGTTGATGAAGACGCACCCGTCGGAGACGCTGAAGTCGGAGTTGAAGAGGTGGCACCCACCCCAATGGACGTCGATAAGGAAAAACCTGAGGATTCGAAGAACCAAACTCCTGTTCCGTCGAACCAGTCAACGCCACAACAGCAGACACAGCAGCAACAACAACAACCGGGACAGGGACAGCCGTCACAGCAACCTTCGAAAGATGCGGCGCCTCAGATCGATCTGTTTTTGGAAGCGAGTAAGCTTCCGTTGGACGTGGCGATATTCAACAGCACGCGCGCGGCCGGCGGTGACGATAAGATCCGGAAGTATTTGCAAGCGGTCCTCGTTGTCGGGGGAACGGCATTGACACCAGGTATGGCACACGCTCTAGAAAGCAGGTACGTATTTTGTTTTTGTTTTGCTTTGTTTTGTCTTGTTTTCTTTGTTGTCACGAGCTTTACGAGAGTGCAGTGGAACGGGAAGGGATAACGTTTTCTTTTTTTCCTGGGGGATTCTGCTTCAATTGGATCCTCCTTGGAATGGTTCTGATGGTCGAGGGTGGATCGTTTTTATGGCAGGTTACAAGCGATCGCTACGCCTCTGGTGCAGAACATGGAGAAGGTTCAGATAATTCCACCTCCGAAAGACGTCGACAAGCGAGTTCTCACCTGGAAAGGTGCATCCGTGTTGGGACGCATGGAAGGTGTAACCGACATGTGGGTGACCGGTGCCGATTGGGTGAGTAAGAGACATCTTTACTTTACCCCTCACTCCTTCACTTCCTTCTAGAACACGTTCGGAATGCGGGCAGTGAAAGAACGATGCTTCTTATTGTGAGTGCTAAAGTTATGGAGAAACTGTCACTTGGAACTATTATGCTGATGCGATCGTACAAAAACAAAAATCACAGTGCATCTTACACCAGGAGTTCAGGAAACTGAAAGAGAGAGAACCATTTGGATTTCGAGTTTGGATGGGATACGCGCTATGGTATCAAACTGCCAACCTGTCCTTTACCTTGATGAACTCGAAGGAAGTCATCGTGGACCAGTTCCGACTGAGATAATCCACTTCCTCTGCGAAAATAGATCAGCATGCACGAACGAATGTATTGTGGTACATGTATACATACGTCTGCCTTTTCTGGATACGCCACAGTGTAAGCGGTGTTACGTGAAACGGGGTGAAAAGATGGAAAACGTACTCTCGTCGGTCAAGCCACTCGATTCGAGAGCTCCCTCCCGTTCGCCAGACGGCTAGTGGACTTTCAAAATCAGATTTGATGCCTCCCTTGACCTGTTCCATGTCTTCGCACGGGTTTAGGATACCCACACCTTCTATTTGCGCGGTGAGCTGATCTATCATTGCCGCCACAGCGGCATCGGCTATTCGGTTCTTGGCGAAAGGGAAAGTCAAGAGACTGCGAGGAACTTGATTGGGGGTGTATATGAGTATACTGCGGCACATTGGACATTCGACGTGTTCGTGCCACCCTCCGCATGTCCGGTGGAATCGAGAAAAGAAGTGTTTGACCATACACAGTGCACAGAAGGTGTGACCGCAGTTCGGGTGGGGTATGGTCACGGGGTGTGCGCTTAACGGAATGGATTGCTAAGTGGGGATATGTGTGCGGTTAGGTGCTACGGGACTTACATTATCTCCAAGCATCTGTGAAGGTCAAGTGGAGAATAGGTTGAGTAATCGGGAATTCAGGGATGTAAGGAAGGGACTCACAAAGCACACGTGAAATGTTCCTCGAGGAAGCGAAGCGCATCGCGTGGTTGAGCCTCATCCAGACCGCGCTGTATGCCTCGAGTGATGTCGTCAAGCTGTCGTTGATCTTGCTGGAGAGCAGACAAGTCTTCTTGAACCTGTTGCAATGTCCGTCTCAAAGCCATAAGTTCTGACTCGTCGTTGAAAAGCACCGAAGAGTCGGATGACGATTGAGGTTCTTCCGTCTCCGAGGTGGCAGGACGAATTCTTTTGAGAGCGGTTCTGCGACGTTTTGGTTCAGGGGTGTTCTCTTGCGAATCTAGAGAGCGCTTTGAACCTAAAAGCAAAAAAACAGAGCGCGGATGAGTCGGATAGTCGGATCTCAAGGTTTGCGGACACGATGGTAGAATGGGGTTACAGAGATGTGTACGTACCGCGGGTGGCTCGAGCGGATTGTCGAGTGACCTTCTTTGTGGATGACCTGGTCTGCATCCTCAACGCTCTTCTCGTAGGTGGTAAGCGAAGAAGGACGCGTGCGGTGACGAGAAGGGGGGGAAGGGTAAGTTTGTTGGATCACGGAAAGGATCCCTCCCACGACTGGCTCTCACTCCATTGACGCCACCCACTCCCACCGCCGTGATGCCTCGGTTTTTGCCGAGTTCTGGAATGGACAGAACGACAAGATTCCGGAATTTCTTCACGTTTTACCTTTCGGCAGAGCAACAGGTTCAGCTTCCCAAATTTTCGTAGCCACGGCTTTCTGGTTTTGGCCAACACGAGGACGTTGGGATACGTTATGAGGCGCAGTAGGTTCAACCTGGCCCTACTGCGTTCGAATCAATTACCCGCGAAATGATTTGGCTTTCTGGTCTGGTGGAAATCGCACCCCCAGCCCGAGTTCCGACATGGGTACCAATCCTTTCGACTACTCGGATGGCCGTACGCCTAGTCCACACTCCGACGATGATTCTGGGCCTCTGTGGGCAGAAATACCCCTCGTTCACTCTCGTCAAATCTCTGACGGCTCGGCCTCAACGTGTACCTCAAGGTGGAGGTGAAACAGCCGAGTTCACCTTCTCCTTGGGGATCCGACCAACGTAAAAGCACGTTTCCATAGAGTTTTCGACCCTCCCAATCATTCAATGTTCAAGTACGGTGGGGCATCTCGCTTCATTCAAGAAGCCAAGGAGGAATACGGAAGTGATTTGTACATTATTTCTGCCTCGAGCGGTAACCCAACACTCGCTGTAGCTTGCGCTCCCAAAGTTCTCTTCTGCAAGTGTGCGGTGTTCATTACTCGAGATGCGAGCCAGGAGGCGACCGAATCACTCAAACCGGAGGATGTCGGAGTTGTTGCCGGAGGCAATCTTTATTCTGAGACACTGGAAAAGACCAAAGCCGCCGTCGCGGCCAATCCAAATGCGTATGTATTGCGAATTTCCTTATCCAGAACCCCGACAAATTCTGATCTTCACAAACGCACGCAGGATTCCTCGTTCCCACCTACGATGACTTTGGAACGGCCACGCATAGATCGTCGACGAGGTAATGAAGAAATCGGACCTCATACCGGATGCCCTATTCCACAGCGTCTGTTGAGACAATTTGCTTGGAGGGCTCACCGACATCCACGGATGTGCCGTACGCTGCGATCACGGTGCGTTAACTTGGTTGCGGTTACGTGTATCACTAGACCTCATCGCGAACGTAGTTCCCACTGTTGCTATTGAGCCTCTCGGATTGAATGCTTTCTATTCTTCCACGGCTATTGTGGCCGTTTGGTGGCGAAAGATACAGGCATTGTGGGAAAAAAAGCTGGACACGAGGATCGCGCGTCTTCGGAACCATCAATGATTCAAACCCATGTGACGTCACTCGGAACAGTCTCACCACCTCCGAAAGTCGCTCGTGAGGCCGTTGTGAGGACTGATGAAGTGATATGCACCTGCGTGTCAGGCGAGACGATGATGAGTGGGGCCATTTCTTTCGCAGGTAATACAACACCACTTTCGCACCTCCGAAGTGATTATTGGCTGAACGTTGGCGGATCATCAGAAGAGCGCGGGATCCTCGCGGAACTAGCGTGGCCGCGACGTTGACACCTGTGTGCGAAGTCAAGTCGATGAACTACCCCTGGACCTCCAGGAAGTATACCTGTGGAAAACGGACTACACAACGTGGCCTTCATATCAGGAGGTTCCAAGACCAGTCTGGGAGATGAAAGAGTTCAAGGGAATACTCCGTCGGGACCTCGGGGCGGGGAAGGCGAGTTGGGAACGTTTTTTTCGATGGGAGACGGGTGACTGTTGAGAAAACAAAAACTGATCATGCTTGACCGATCCAGGGACTCGTTGCAAGGGAATTGCCTTCCTCGTAGATGATAAATTCATAGCTGCGTTGGAATCTTGTCCAAGGTTTTGGGTCCGAAACCTTGTGAATACTGTACCGATTCGTGATCTTGTCAAGAAAGCCGGACCCACGGTCTCGCCACCCAAACTCCAGTCTCCGATCCCACAAGCCACATTTTATGGGTCCTAAACGAGCCTCGCGGACAGCGGGAAAAGTATGAACACGACGGCGTCAGCTTGGGTCACGAGAACTTCGAGACCACGATCTCGAGCGCAAGAACAAGGACCTCACCTCCAACCCTAATGTCCTCGGCCATCTCCCTACCACCTGTGAGCATGCCAAGCGTCCTTTTCTTCACTGCCATCAGAATCGACTCTCTGCGCCATTGGCGATGAGTCGGTCTGGTAGAAGACGGCTCTGAGGAATCCTCCGTCCCCTTTAGCAATCCCACACATCCATACTCTCCTGCTACTCACATCTCATTTCGCGCTCTTCGCTCTTCGACAATGACTGCTGTTTTCCGGGAAGCTCCTCGCAGCAGTCGGCGTTAGTGGGTCCCCCGTCAAGTTCGAAAAACGAGCCTTAAGCAACGCCTACTTCTGCGGTGGTGTCAGGATTTGTTCGACCTTGCCTTTGTTTTTCCATCGGCGCGGGCGTGTGCTACATGTGACAACTGCCCGTAGGAAAATCACCGCCCCGACCCTCCCCATCTGTACCGCTGCGGCTTCCGCGGGTCGTCTGCCGAAACAGTCGGGCTGTCTTTCTCATCCCCCCATCTATCACTCTCCAATCTCTTCAAGCCTTCGTGGAGGTCAACGGATGGTTCTTGAGTGGACACCTCAGGTACCTGAGAACCTTGATGTGAACGGTCGTTGCTTTCCCAGGGGTGCTCATGACCGACTAATCTAGTGTTTGGAACTTCGAATCGGCTCGCCCATATCCTTCGGTGGAATTGAGGAAGAGGTGTTAGGTATTCTAGACCTGCCCCAGGGTCCGATTGGAATCAGGTTCAGTAGGAAGTCCCCCCGTTATCATGGATTGAGGGTAAGGCTGAGCGACACGCGAGTGGGGTGAAGCGGTGATATTCCTATGCTTTCGACTAGCGAGAAATTGGCCTATGCATTGTTCGGGACTGGCGAGGGTGAACGTGGGTCGTCGTGGGATTTGAACGATGAATTTTCGTTGGTGAGCTCGACCTTGGCCCTCTATCTGGGTGATTGGAAACACCAGCCCAGAACCTACGATGAGGCCAACTTCTGGGCACTATTCAGGCGCTGCACGCCGGTTATCGTCTCCTGAAGGGTCTGGGACAACGACGAGAGTAAGGACTAAAGTGGAAGTCGGATCTACAAGCGGAGTGCGGAAAACTCGTCTTGGATTCCATCAATGCCATGCCGCAGGATCGTCCATCAGGGGGGAATTTCTTTATCTCGGTCTGTTTGACGGACGACGGTTTGTAACCAGTGTCCCCGAAAATCAAAGCGCACGGCACGGCTCTCGAAAGCGCATGGCCCCCTCGATCACGATTCTTGAAAATTCTTTTGTCTACCGCTGACTCGTTCGTACCCTTGCACCTTCCTTTGTCCAAAAGCCTACGAAAGATACATCCCGAATGGGATCGAGGTTTTACCAGGCGTGCGAACCTGGGTCCTATTTGCCCCTTCCGGGCCTCCCCATTTCGACCGAGCCATGGTTCGTGCATGGCTATAGGGCCTGCAGTGTCACGCAACCGTTGCGATTGTTATACGTTCAAACCCACGATTCATGGCCAAATGATCCCATCCGAACAAAATGGAGGCTAGCCATCACGCATATCAAATGACACGTCCCCCCCCCCTCGAAAACACGAGGAGGGTGGCCCGAATCAGTCAAAGGAGAACCGCGATTGGGGCTTTCGGACGTGCAAACGCCACAATCCGGAATTTTGATGGGTGGCTCATTCACGGTCAAAAAGCGTGTATTTGACAATGCCACCGCCCTACCCCCTTGCACGACTGAGATGTATTTAAGCCACGGAGAGTTTGAGGGAGGGCTTTTCTCCTCACCTACCCAACGCCGTTCATCCAACGCTCGTAACAGCTTCTGCTCTTCATTCTCCCCTCACCGCTTCCACTCGTATCCAATCCAGATGGCTTACTCCAACAATAACGCCAGTTTCTACTCCACCTCCTCCGCTTTTGGAGAGTTCTACACATATCCACCCCCAGGCCGGATGTTAGCCACTGGAGGGTCCGACGTCCACGCCCACCACACGCTGGCTGATCGCTGGGGCACGGCCGAGTGGCCAGGACCCGTGGTCGGTTCGTCGACCAACCTCCAGGTCGCAGCCAACGGTGAGTAGCGCTGCAATCTTTTCGCCGGTCAGTGTCTGACGCGTGAGTTTTCAGATTCAGTGGCTTCAGCCACCTCATACATAACCCAGGTTGACGGCTACGGCCAGCCGTCATACACCGAATACTATTGGCCAACTGTTGGCCACCGGGCCGAATCCCACCGCTCCGGCTACTTGAGTCGGGATGCTTCCTTCACCAGCACGGTGGAGTCGGAAGCATCCACTGTGGCACCAACTCCCAGTGGTTGTAAGTCTCTTTTCTGCTTTGCAATTTTGGGGATTCGAATGCTCACTGATCACAAACAGTCCCGTTCGACCACTGGGGAGATAACCAGAGTGGGTCATCAAACGGCACATTCTACGAGGTAAGTGCTTGAGCTCAATAATCCTTATGTAATCCTGTTGACGCCTTCCTGCAACAGAATGTGGAACCATTTTATCAGCCCAGTACCGGTCCGGCGAGGGCTGGGCTGATCTCAACAGGGCGATTCCAACCATGTGGAATGACCCGTGCTCGAACAAGCGAGCACAGGAACGCGGAGGCGGGGCCATCCACTCTGGTGTCTCCCCCCATCCCATACATTGGGCTGCCAACGTCACAACCCTCCGGAGGGATGATATCCGAGACGACGGCTGACGCCGTAACAAGTCAAACACTTACAGAAGAAGCTGAGGTTCCAGTAAGTAGCCTTTACCGCTCTCATATTCCTCGTGTAACTGAATGGTCGTTCGGCGTCAGGGGTCCAAGCGGACCAGGCGCCCCCGCGGCCAGGGTCCAGCTCGCCTCTACCGCATCCCGCCGCGGAAAGACGCATCCAAGCTGTGCGAGTGGGTGCAGGGGCGAAAGAAGCTCCCGGAAGCTCCGAGTCTTAACAGGGCTCTAGCGGGTAAGTACATATCCCATTCCGTGAAACGACGCACCTGACTCAATCGACCGTGGTGCAGTTGCGGTTGAGATCATCCCAACGATCCGACCGTTGGTGAACCTACAACCATGCCTCTTCAAAGGACATGGCAAGCGGATCGCGGTGGGTTCGAAGAACGCCGACGATGAGTTCAGGAGGAGGAACGTGGAGCGTGAGCTGCTCCAAGAGCTCAGCAGGTACTATCCGCTGGGACCGAAGCGGAAGGCGTGGCAACGCCCGCAGCTGTTGTCGCTCGGTAAGCACGGCGCGATTACTCCACATATCGGCGACATTCCACTTACCCGAATTCTTCTTAGTATGGAAAGATCTGGAGGCTCTCCCTGCTCCGGCGGGGACATCTAATGAGTCACTTCCTTGAGACTTGACATCGACAACGGCGGATTTTCGAAACCTGGAAGATACCCGGACTTTTTTTATACTTATCTCGCTGTACATCGTAGAGCTGAATCATACTTTTCTCCTGGTTTCCCTTTTTCGAGCTGTCGACTACCCGTGCGACGAACGCGTGTGTCTTGGGGGTAAGGTGATAGACGGAGTCTGGGAGCACATGAGATTTATACAGTGGCACAGCAATTCATGATACGCACAACGGATCTTTGTCGACGGTTGCGACCTGTATCAGAGGCCACCTACAACGCTGGGGGGTACGTCCACAACCCTAGACCGGAGTGAATGGGCAGAGACCATGATCGCCCTTATGATCGTTAGTGAAATCCAGTGGGAGTAAGGGGTGGGTTGACCATCCAAAGCACAGTGGAACAGATAGGAACCGGTCAGGAACGATGGCGACTCGGAGGTGAGAGATGATTATCGGTGTGGGAAATGACTAATGATTTGCGTGGATGTATGGGATAAGGACCGGAGTTCCCCGAACCCTCGGAGGCATTCCAAGTCTGTACATAACATCATAAGTTCCCGGCTCGCTGTTGGCCACCCTGGGATGGGCCGCCAAGTCCGTAGGCGTTCTCTCTCAGAGCAGGGCGTCGGACAAGAATCGTGGAGAGCAGAAGGATGATGGTCTCCGTGATCATGAGCGACAGACGCTCAGCCAAAAACTCGATCAAAGTCAGTTTCTGCTGAGGACAACTCCCCCCCTCCACGGTTATGTCTGCGATGTTCTCGAGCAAGACATCTCTTCCTCTCCTCGCATTTCTTCCTCTTCTCTGCTTACAGCGGGTCGGGGCGCTCACGTGAAGGTCGATTCCGGTACCCCGATATGCCCCACCTGAGCAAGTGACAACAATCAGTTACACTACAGCAAGTCTCTAATCTCCGCTGCTTCAGCTTCAGGACCCCCTCATCCACACGAACCCTCTCACCGGATTTTTTGCATGTGTTCACAGCATACAAAATCAAACAACCTCCCATCGTGGCTAACGAAACCTCTCCCGGCAGCACACTCACCGATGGAAAATACAGTTCACTACGACCTAGGAAACGACTTGGAAACGCTTGAATGGGATAATGCGACTCTTCTTGGTCCAAACTACGACGGTGTCGTCTGGCTGACAATGAAAGGCGGAGAGGAAGCCATTCACCTTCTCCTTATCTCACCAACTGAGACGCCCAAACATCACTCGAGAATCCTCATTGGCCCGATGACACCCGCCGTACACCGAACCGAACCAGCTTGCGATACATTGCGTGAATTATATCAGGCAAATGGTATCGTGCAGGGCCGGTTTCACCATGGAGAGTGCCAGGCATCCTCGGCCCGAACAAGGTGGTCAGCGACGTAACTCACGTTTGTCGCGACTGGAGCGTCATTTGGGATGAAGTCGAAGGAAATGAAAGTCATCATAGGAAGTCGGAGTCGAAGAGGATGATATACTTATTCTTGGAGTCTTCCAGCTTCGTGCGAGTATCATAGATGCCGGTTGCGTGCGTTGAACTCGCCCGTTAGGAGAACGCGGCGATTAAATATCAAACTTGAGTGATCGAATCGTGCTGCAGCGAAGACGTCCATCTTGATTCTTGCCAGCCAGAGGTCAGGGTTCGGACACATCTCATTCTGAACCGTCACCTAGCGCGAGGTAAAGTACTCTGCCTGCTTTTGACGACGATTAAGACCATTGACACGAAGTCCTCATTAGCCAACACGCCCACTAGCGCGCCGGAGCAACGAGCGGAGATGCCAACTCACGTTTGGGATGCGATTGACGTCAAGCGAGAACTCGTTCTCCACCATTTGATTCATCTCCGACGGTGGAGGAACATCATCGCCTCTCCATTCTTCCGCCTACCCACAGAACTCATCCTCGATATCTTCGTGCATGCAGTCGAACTCAACCGAAGGGCCCGGTTCTGGGTGATCCTTACCGCGGTCTGTCATCGACTTCGAGAGATGTTGATACACTCCTCCTTGCCGTGGAGCGTTGTCGACACCGATTCTATCCGTTTGGCCAAGCTGTTCCTCGAACGAAACAGATTCGATCCTCACGTACTTTTCGCGACGAATTACAGCTGGTTCCCCAAGGTGAATACCAGAAGGGCAGCGCTGTGGGAGGAGCTGGAAGGCCGAACGTTCAATAACCTTCGGCTCCTCGTGTTTCGGGGTCCGAGGCGCGAATTCGATCATAGAGTTGTCGACCTCCTTCGAAGGACGCCCAATTTATCGAGTCTTGAGATCGGGACTAGCATTCGCATGACCTGGGACCTTGAATGGCCCTCCGGTGATCAATTGCCCCACCTCACCATGCTTCGACTCAGTCATGTTCGGATCAGCTGGGCTGCGCCCCTACTTCGAAACCTGACCAAGCTGATCCTGAATTTCATATGTACGGGCACACCGCACGAATCCACTTCAATCCAAACGTTTCTCAACGCGTTAAAGAACTGTCCGGACCTCGAAAGTCTACAACTCGCTTTTGCTGGACCGGACCTCCCAGATAATAACCAAGGCGACTCCAAGGTAGTGGTCCGACTGCGCAAACTTCAAATCCTTGTCCTCCAGTTCGACGACCAGAAGGTGGTGGAGTGTATCCTGTCGCATATTTGGTTCCCGGAGTCCACGAAGGTCGAAGTGGAGACTTCTTGCCATGCCGGCTTGTATGCAGCCATATCCCAAGTCCTCCCACTCCCCAACGTGGAAACCTCCCAGTACCTGCGAAGGACGGGAGTCGTCACCATTAACTTCAACGTGCTCTCGTACGAGTTGGCTACCGACAACTTCCATTTCGTTCTACTCCAGTCGCATGACGAAGGCGAGTCACATCGACTCAATATGAACGCCTCGCCTCAGTTTGCTTCCAAGGTCGTGGAAATCATTGGAGGTGACACCGTCGTCTCTTTGCACGTACTGCTCAGTCTGCCCTACGACATACCCCGAGGAATGTGGAAGGAGTTGTTATATGGGTTTCCTCACCTCGAAGAAATCTCGTACTCCACCAGCTTTCAGTCAGGGAGGGATTCTGCGGACCCATTCTTCTCGGTCTTCTCGGAGTCATTTGAGGGGGGACCTGTTTGCCCTCAGCTGTGGGACCTGAAAATACCCCGGGTATTCACTCAGGGTTCTTCGGCTGTGGCTCTCAGACGAGCGCTCCTCGAGCGGGATGCATGTGGTAGACGGTTGAAGCGGATATCACTCAGTCACCCGGCGGAGGACGAGATACTTGTTCTTAGGCCCTTTAGGGATGTTGTCGATGACGTCGCCAAGTTCCAGGACCTCCGCTCATGGTTTTCACAATCTGTAAGTCGTTTCTTAGAGCGAGATAAAACCCTGGAGGACTGATTCTGCGGAAGCTTCTCTGCAGCTGGCCACTCCTCAAGAGTTCCTTCTTCCCCAGTCAGACCACCGGAGCATGACAATGATGACGCAAACCAATTTTGCCCTTTGCCGAGAGGATTTAGTCACCGTGCACATCGATTTTTCTTCAGGTATATGATACGGATCACTGGACAATATACATCACGTTGCCTTGAGGTGGGAACTGGAGCCAGAACCCCAGGGATATACCATAACAATCCATTTTTTCCCCTTCAGTTGGACAATCATCACGCAATATGGGATGCCCTCGTTTGTAATAACTGACCCCAAACGAGATAATGAATCCAACGCCATTTCCCTCGGTTAATACGAGTGCACGCAACTCTTGAAGCTCATTGTACACGGATATGCCGCAGCATCAGATCCCCACCGAATGTTATGTCAACGTTGGCCACTAGCATGGGTCTTTATCATGGCCCTCCCGAGCATTCACATTAGTTGTTCCACACAATCCCCTCGAGCAGAGTGGACTTGCGCCTCTGCTTTTGTGCGCCGGATGCTCTGGAACGGCTGCCATTGATTGGGAATTAAAATGGTGTGACCATCCCCTGGTTGCGCGTACCGCAAGATGTATTCTCGTCGGCCGGGTGAGGTAGCATCTAAAGGTGAATATGAAGGGGGATTCATTCGATACGGCCAACGCCTCTCATCGCAGTTGATTTTGGGATGGGTAGGCAAGCGTTGTCTGGGATTTCGTGACCTGACGGGTTGATCAATGGAGAGATGTTCTACTGTAATCGACGCGATTCATCAGAGCCCCGAACTCTTTCCCCACGCTTTGCCACACTACCTCCCTCCTCAATTCCCTGTCGTCGGTTCTCTGATAGTCGGTGATTGTTATGGGTGAAAGGTGGGGAAGTGGTGCAGGGGCGATGATATGTCAAAATCACGGGGCGGAGCTAGTGTGATCCCGAAGATACGCATATGCAAGCCCTCACAAACGTCGCGGTGACGCGAGCAATCCGGAGGTTTCTCACAGAAGCGGGTTGTCATTTGCTCACATAGTCGGCCCCGTACTATCGCACTCCTGTTGCGGAGATATCTGGGAATTGTGGCGTGCACCAGACCATACTTGGGGTGTAAGGTGAGGGTAATGACCGCCTCCAACAGTCACGGTGTGTTTTCCTACTATTCTAGTTGGCGTACTATAAATGTAGAGGGGGATTTCAGCGGGACATCCTCAATAGTTCCCTCCCTGCCCCGCATCGACATCTTCTCCCTGCGCCAAGATGGAGTCAGCCGGAGTGATAACCCTCAACTGCAAAGTCAAAAACGAGCCAGAGAATTTTCGCTTTAGCTTGAAGAATGTTAACACACGAGATACTATCGGAATTTTGAAGAAGGTGTTCTTCGAACGCATTCATGAGCGGGCTATCGGAGAGATAACTAAACTCGAGGTACGCCACTTGGTATTTCCTGGCTGTCATGGCTGGTTTTGATTCGTTCTGGAAATCAGACAGGTCAGGGGAAAACCCTGGACGACAAACATAAGATTTGCGAAGTTTTGAAGAATGACGATTGGGTTGTGGCGGAAATCGAAAGTATGTTGCGTATTTCTTTACCAAGAACTTTGACATTGACCGTGATCGTATCAGCAAAAGAGAACTCCAAGGGGACTGTAGGGTTTATCAACAAAAATGCGGATCTGAAGCCCCTCTTTGAAGCCTTGAGAATTCTCGTCAGCCCTAAGGGCCGGTGGGTAGAATCCGATATCAGCAACAACGGTGGACGAGAAGGTCTCAATAATGGATCTCTTGCTTCTGGCTTGCATGTGCGGCTCAGGGATCCCTTAATAATATCAGAGGTGGGCGGAACCACAAGATACTTCGTGTGATGCGTACTGAACTTGAACCTGGCACTACCAAGGAAATACTTGGGAAGGCTGACTATGAAATGGCAATCAATCGGTTTAAGTCTCCGAGCGATATCGTGTCGTCATTGTTCACCAACAAGGCCGGGATCCGTGGAGCGCCGATTTACAGTTATCACGATATCGAAAACTTCGACAAAGTCTGCAATGGAGAATTTCAGAAGGCCGCCAAACGCACTATGGAATCGAAGTTTACTTCGTCCTCGCTCACCACCACCTTCATCCCAAACTTCGTGTCTTCTATCTTTCAGGACTTCGCTGCCAAGTCACCTGCATCGGTGAGCGAGAAATCGGTCACATACCGACAGTGAGACCCTGTGGCCCTTTCAATGTGTTTTCCTTCATTAAATGCCATAACAGGGGTCAAGGCTGGGGCATCCGTCTCTTCCCTGGGGAAGGGGAAGGGGATACCCTCCGGTACCAACCAGAGAACGACTTCAGTCTGTCGTACAGTTCAAGTTTGCTGCCTTGCCTCATCGGGGAGATCGCCTCGAGCGAGAAGACCGATGAAGACCGCATCCGAATGATCGTCCAGGGTATTGCCGTTGCCAGGGCAGGTAAAATATTGGTCAAGGCTAGCGAAAATGGCCAGAAGAACTTCGTCCTGATGGCGGTCTATGTCTCCCCCAAATTCGTTGTATCCAGGTACCTTTTGCAAGTGAACCAGAGTGACGACAAGGCACGTCTGTTCTGATTTTGAACCCTGGCGTGAAGCAGACCAGATTTCTAACCCGTCAGACTCAGCTTGTCGATATGTATAAAGAAACTTACGACCTGTGCAAGGTGGAGGAGGCAGTTAACTTCCTTCGCGAAATGTTCAGCTGGAGGCATTGTGTGACTCAAGTGCTCGCTCCTAAGTTTGAGAAGGGGGAGAAACGCCTGAAGGATATTGACGAAAGTATGCCCAAGTTAAAATCGTTTAGCACGGCTGGAAAGAACACAAATAGTAAGAACTTCCATTGGTTTTTACTTCTGGTACCCTTCTAACGCGCCACGCTTACAGAGTAAATTTTCTCGGATCCATTAGACACTGTTGGGGTAGTTCCAAACGCCAGTAGTCTATCCAGCGTAATCGAAGTTACAAATTTCTTGGATCATATGGGTGGCCACCATTGTGATTTCCGTTCATCCCCCGGGATTGCAGTCACGTCTAAGAATCACCCCCATCCATTATGAAGCAGCACACATGGGTGGCATGCCTTCCATTGCCCTTGGATGGGGATCCGCAATTACAGTTTCAAGAGCGTGAACGGTATACAATGTCCAATCTGCCTGTAGAGTTGTTAGTGTATTAAGATGGTCCTACCACTCCAACTCCCGTTCGGATCCCCCGCATCCTTCTGTGCCTCCTTCCTCATGTAGAAGATTGGGTAATCCTTACTCGTATACAACGCATCCTAAAGCCAGGAAGTGTGGCTTAGATCGGTATCGGGACCAGTGCGGAATCAAGTAATTGACCCAATCCGTGAAGCACCAACCTGATGAAGGGATCCCTGAAAACGCTGACACTGCGTCCACAACTTCGCAAATCGCATCTGCAACTCCGCAACCAACTTAATTTATTTGTGGTACAGTTCCGGTAATCGTCTCCAATCACCCTATCGCCCTCCTTAATCCTCATTTGAAAAAAAATACTCATCTGGGACGCTATTCGTAGGCTTCAATGTCGTCTTGCATCCTAAGCAAGTCCTCGTCTTCACGACAAACTTCATCAGCCCGCCTACAGTCGGCGTCGCGGTTTGTATCGTCCTGGGGTGATGACCTGATACTATGACAGTCGAATTAGCCCCTTACACCAGTGGCACCAAGCAAAATATCCCTACACAACGGTGAAGTCTTCTCTCCCAAGATAGGTTTGAGTATACGCACGAGAGGCTTGGTGAGTTGGTTATCCAGACAATACTTCGTATCGATCGGGATGTTATTCTCTAGAACATGTAGGGGGCCCTCCGACTTCTCATATGCCTACAGGTGATTATCTGTCTCGTCAGGTCCCTCGAGGTCATAGAAGATAAATGGTTTACCTTTGTACCCCTTGATGATCGCATATGCCGCACGATCTCCCAACGCAGGCGCGGAACCAGCATCACGTTGTTCCATCCTAGCAGCCAACCCGACATGCGCCTGTCTACCAGTGTAGTCCGTCTTCGTCTGGCTTTCGTGATCACAAGCTGTGACATGTCGACCTTGTTCTGCAGGAGTTCGGAAGCGACCTGTTTCGTGTATCTGGGTCGGTGGAAACATCAGGAGAAGTTCTGAGGGGGGGGAGTGTGGTGACGGAGCAGCTTACGCTTGAGCTTCATCTACGTTCCTGTCGATCAATATTTTGTGCGAGCACGTCTCAATGACGGTGGAGGCCAGTCGGCAGTTATCTCGTAAGACAGTTTGTCAGAAGGGAAGCTTCAGTTTCATCCTACATCCAACTCATTGTCCGCCCATCTCGATGCCCTTCGAATCCGTCTCATCATACTACTCCGGTCGTGTCCAATAGAGCCCCGCATACCACTTGTTGATTAATAAACACGGGAAATAGATCTCCTCGAACTTGAGTTTAATCAGTCACCCGAACTTTGTCGATACATAATCCGCCGCTTCACCACCAAGTCTCATGACGGTCTTCAGATCTGTAGGTTCGAACTTGACCATGACGGAATCTGGATCACCGTACATGACCTCGGCGTTATGTTCTTGACCGTTATCGATCGTGTAGTATGCTTCAACCTCTTGTCTCGTTCTTTCGATCATCGTATAGGCGGTAACGCTAGACGAGATAGCCAGACACGGGAGCTTCCTGGTCGTAGCCCCAGTGAAACCGTATATGGAGCTGGCACTGATCTAATGAGGAGTTTAGCCACCCAAGATCCGGGGGGTGCAAGCCCACGCACCTTCAGAGTGAGCTGCCTGCCATCCAGCACAACCTTCTTGAACGGGTCCGTTTCTTCCCTCAAATCCGCTTTAGCTCTTTTCCTAGTAGAGATGAAGTCATCCAAGATCGTAGGCGAGAGGCCACACCTCTTTGACTGCTCGACGAATAAACCTACACCGGACGTAAGAAACGGATGGGAATCGCCTGTGACACCAATGCATACCATTGTTGGGGTTTGGATGTAATCCGTGTCCTTGACCAACCCCAACCTACCGACGGTACTTTTATCCAGTAACGCGGTATAGCAGAGGTTATGGATGCGCATTCCAAAGCATCCCCAATGTCCATCTTCCGGCGAGCGAGGTCTTCAACTTTGTCAAGAGCAGCATAGTCGTCCAGGTCGCAGATACTCTTCTTCAACCTTTCCTCCATCAATCTGAGGCATGAGAGCAGGATCTCTCGATGATAAACCGATGGGTTTACGAAGAACCTTTCGTCCTCGCAGCGTCCTGGGTCGGTGAGGAAGCCGGGGGAGGATTTATGGAAGACACGAATGGGCTCGACCTCGCTATTCGGGGCGAGGAGAGGGAGATGGAGTGAACGAAGGGTGTTAGAAATATGAGATGGCGAGCCACGATTTTGAAATAGGTCCGGGAGTGTCCTTCTCGAGAGGGGGTGGAAGATCAGCAACATCGTCCCTACCACAAGCTTGAACCAAGAGTAGAGCTCCTGCTCATCCGATTCCGGGCCGCAGAGCACTTGTTCCAGGACCCTGGTGTCGAGGAGATCGATTTCTGGCTTTCCTTCGTGATTCTGTGGGAGGGAGACGATAAGAGCGAGCCTTTCGGTAGGAAGGTGGTATTGGGATGCAGCAAATTTAACGATTGGTAAGACGTAGATGAAAAATCCACCCACCCCTGGGAGGGGGTATCGATGTCGGATGAGCTTGGCCAGTTTTCTGTGAGTTGCAGTCGTGGTCAACTGAGTCCAGAAACAAAAACTTTATGTCGTTGTCCACCGAGGTGCGTTCAGCGTGGTGAAGCCCTCCAATTGGCATTTGGGAGGCTTTCTACGCCCTGAGGTCACCGTAACTACGAAGCACCCCGAGGTTTTCTGCAACACAGCCGGTAAACGAGGTAAGATGTTCGAGACTGCAGGGAGCTAGATAGCGTAAGCACCAAGGTTCGAATCACAAACGCATCAGAAGTCAAGTTGTTTAGAAAAAGCGGCGCGTACCTGCTTGGGGACATGAGGGGGGGACAGAAATTTCGGGTTCATCAAGTGATCATCACGTCGTGGTGAATCCACTGTCGTGCACCGGCCCAGCGGAGATGAACATGCCATTGGGTGATGCGAGATATCATTCAACAAGCTCAGCTGAACAGATGTGTGTCTTGAGGTGGGAGGCGAAGTTGTGCAAACACGCTTAGACGGATCGTTCGGGGGTGTATTCATTGTAGCAGATAAAGAACCGAATGAAACCTGCACAGAAGGAACTAACAGAACGTGAGAAGCCGTTAAAACCATTCCCAGGTCTAGGCAGACGGGAGTTAGGGGTTTCACAATGAAAATATTTGCGCAATGAGAATCACATTACGAATCTTCGGGTCATTATTCATCTTCAACTCTAACCACCACATAGCATCCTTGGGCTTTCCAAGGGCCTTCTCGACCGTCTCGTTCAATTTGTCATAGAGAACCTGCAAATCTTTCTCATGTCGACCCTGATTGTAGTTCGTCACGAGTGTGTAAACGACGTGCAGTCCTGGCCCGCGACTGTCCGCTCGGTTCATTTGGAGCCTGCCCTTGATCCCAAGATTCTCGTTCAGGTAGGCGGCAACCAGCCAAGGAAGGGTGAAAAAATCATCGCTTTGGAGTTCCGTGTTTGGACCATAGATACCGACGGCTTTGCAGAACTCCAAGATTTCACCCGAATTTAGCTTGAGTCCTAGACACATTAGGGGCGGATACCACCCGGCCGTCTTATTTGGGTAGTACTGCATTGGGAGCTCATCTGCTTCCCAGGGCTGGTTGTTTACGATGTAGTCTCTTGTCATCTCCTGGTACGAGCTCGTCAGAATTGGCACGCACAGAACGGAAGAAGCTGGGTGAAACCTCGTCATTGGGATACCAGAGTCTCCTAGCTGTGGGCTCAGGACCGGAAATGTTGATGTTATCGATGCCGTTTGTAACGCAATCCATGGACGAGGCGGAGGCCATGGATGTGGCAAGCCTAGCGGAGGTGACTTCGAAGTTGCAGTGGAGGTTGGAGCGCTGGCGCTCAGTTCGTCACCTGATATGCTCCGATGACACTAGTGACCATGGCACATTCGCCCGAACAATGGTCGTGGATTGTCTGTGCATGGTGCTGGTGAGTTATTGCCGATGGTCAGAGATGACGGCGTGGAAGCCCACTGCCTGGACACACTTACTAGTGTTGTTCGGGCGGGGACTTCCTCAATATAGGGTTGTTGCAAAAACTTGCCGCCCATGTAATCGTGGTCTCCCGATTACTACGTCACTATGTTCACGTTGAACTTCGATAGTCCGTCGTCGCTAGTCTCGTGTGTTGCTGCCATAGGCAGTCTTCCAGCCCCCTCCCTTTTACCTGACCACCATTGCCATGGATGAGAGCCAAACAGGTTTGTGGGTCTCCGTCGTGAAGCAAACATTATTAACCAACAAATCACTCCCCAATAGCGGAACCCCCCACCCACATTCCAGCTCACCCTGTAAATGTACACATATTCACCCCTGCCTCCACGTTGTGCTGTGCTAACCGAACCTCAGCTCAATCAGAGAGAGCGTGAAGCCCTAAAAGGGCTTCAAAACGTTATCGACACAGCGTACTGTAGTGCCAAGATTGAATCAAGGGTGTACGGAATCATTGAGACCCTCTTTTCCGTCTTCCTTTCGTTACTCTATATCACCGAGAATCATATTTCTGTCCATTCGGTGCCGCAAGATGTCCTTATCGACGAGGACGAGTACGCACTGCTTGGCTCCCGCAAGAACGTCGACTATGTTATCCCTGATGGGTCGATTACCATATGCAAGGTCAGGAGGGACTAACGTGGCAGTTGCAACAAGGCGGAACGCACTCCCGTCTTCATCATCGAGGCAAAGCGTCTTTTGGAGAATATCCCTGAGGATTATCCTACCAATTACCCGCCCCGTAGGTTTCACACCTGATATCAAACGTTGAATACCCCACTCACATCCACATTTTACCAGCGTTCGATTGGCTTCCGTGGGATGCCCTTGTCTTAGATCCTGGGTCATCTGTGCGTAACCAATCTGACCTCCAGCAGGTCATGATCCAGGCCGATATGACATGGAAGGCATACCCTGAACTGAGGGAACTCTATGCTGGCCTCTTGGATGGCGCATTTCTCACTGATGAAAATTTCGCCACCGGCAAACCCCCAGTCACCTGGACCATCGTGGTTGCAACGGCCAGAATTGGTTATCTATGGTCGGCATATTCTCCATGACCCGTTTAATGGGACGGATGGCCTCAGTATGGCCATGCGATATGTTCTTCATTTAATTTTCAGACAGATCAAGGGAGTCGTGCCGGACGTTACGGTGGAACATTCCAATATTGTCTACTTCGGTGACGTCCCAATCGGGTCATACGTGGAAGCAGCAGCACGGCAGGTAGGAGGTTCAAACTCGGAGTTCCTACCTAATTGCTGTCAATTGATGTATTCCATGCAGGTCGTTTTCGACGAGACCGTCAACGAAGTGTATCTCAAGAATAGACTATACGAAGACCCTATTGTTGAGCAGGAGAGGGAGGATTACAGCGCAATGCAACAGGCGGCAGAGCAAGCTCAAGCCGAGGGCCGTACATTCCAAGGCTTCGACCTCCTCAGAACATACGACAAAAATGGCAACCAGATCGTGTCTCCTCCCGTTTCGTCAGCATACGACCCTAATGTGCCTCAACCCTCAAGCTCAAGGACCACCAGATTAAGGTTCGGAAAGAGGAAGAGGGTGGAATAGAAATACATGTTTGTAATCGAATTATTGGATATGTTTAGATGTATCCGTCCTAGAAGGGTGCTACTGGCCAAGATCTATCGACCAATATCCAGATGCTGTCCATAGGACCCTCGCTGAATAAAGTATAACCAGGGCCCACCCCGGGAAACGACGAGCTTAAGATGCCTCACGCGGTCCACGAGGTATAGCAAATCGAAGTTGGAGATGTTATACCCAAATATCCTGGAGAAACTTCGACCATTCTAACAAGAATTCTTATCCCTCCTTGAAAGCGATGACTTGCAAGCAGGCGGTGATATCGGAGCAGGTATTAAGCGCGAAGGTATTTCGAACGAAAGGTCTTGATTCACCTGCGCATAACGCGGGTTAACTTTGACGATGTCAGTCGATGTCAGTGCAATGCAATTCGGAGACCACCTTTTCCCGCAGCGGCTAGAAACATGGGCACCGAGGCCTGTGAGCATTTCCAAGCCTCCTTTCCTCCACTGCCTCCACTTTCATCAAATTCGACTCTCTGCGCCGTTGGTTATGAGTCGGTCCGGTAGGGGACGGTGCTGAGGATCCTCCGTCCCCCCTCAGCAATCCCACACATCCCTACTCTCCTGCTACTCACCTCTCATTTCGCGCTCTCCACTCTTCGACGACGACTAGGAAGCCCCTCGCAGCAGTCAGCGTTGATGGGTCCTCCGTCAAGTTCGAAAAATGAGCCTTAGGCAACGCCTACTCCTGCGGTGGCGCCATGAGAGTAGGGATTAGGGTGGGGGTCGGATCTACAAGCGGAGTGCGGAAAACTCGTCTCGGATTCCATCAATGCCATGCCGGGGGATCGCCCATTAGGGGGGTTTCTTTATCCCAATCTGTTTGACGGGCGACGGTTTGTAACTAACGTCCCCGAAAATCAAAGCGCACGGCATGGCTCTCGAAAGCACATAGCCCCCTCCATCGCGATTCTTGAGAATTCTTCTCTCTACCACTGACTCATTCGTACCCCTGCACTTTCCTTTGCCCGAAAGCCTACGAAAGATGCATCCCGAGTGAGATCGAGATTTTACCGTGCGTGCCAACCTAGGTCCTATTTGCCCCCTTCCGGGCCTCCCCATTTCGACCGAGCCATGGTTCGTGCATGGCTATAGGGCCTGCAGTGTCACGCAACCGTTGCGATTGTTATACGTTCAAACCCACGATTCATGGCCAAATGATCCCATCCGAACAAAACGGAGGCTAGCCATCACGCATATCAAATGACACGTCCCCCCCCTCGAAAACACGAGGGTGGCCCGAATCAGTCAAAGGAGAACCGCGATTGGGGCTTTCGGACGTGCAAACGCCACAATCCGGAATTTTGATGGGTGGCTCATTCACGGTCAAAAAGCGTGTATTTGACAAAGCCACGCCTACCCCCTTGCACAACTGAGGTGTATTTAAGCCACGGAGAGTTTGAGGGAGGGCTTTTCTCCTCACCTACCCAACGCCGTTCATCCAACGCTCGTAACAGCTTCTGCTCTTCATTCCCCTCTCACCGCTTCCACTTGTATCCAATCCAGATGGCTTACTCCAACGATAACGCCAGTTTCTACTCCGCTTTTGGAGAGTTCTATACATATCCACCCCCGGGTCAGATGTTAGCCACTGGAGAGGCAGACATCCATACCCACCACACACTGGCCGATCGCTGGGGCACGGCCGAGTGGCCAGGACCCGTGGTCGGTTCGTCGACCAACCTCCAGGTCGCGGCCAACGGTGAATAGCGCTGCAATCTTTTCTCCAGTTAGTGTCTGACGCATGGGTTTTCAGATTCAGTGGCTTCGGTCACCTCATATACAACCCGGGTTGACGGCTACGGCCAGCCGTCATACACCGAATACTATTGGCCAGGTGTTGGCCACCGGGCCGAACCCCACCGCTCCGGCTACTTGAGCCGAGATGCTTCCTTCACCAGCACGGTGGAGTCGGAAGCGTCCACTGTGGCACCAACTCCCAGTGGTTGTAAGTCTCTTTTCTGCTTTGAAATTTTGGGGATTCGAATGCTCACTGATCACAAACAGTCCCGTCCGACCACTGGGGAGATAACCAGAGCGGGTCATCAAACGGCACATTCTACGAGGTGAGTGCTCGAGCTCAATGATCCTTATGTAATCCTGTTGACGCCTTCCTATAACAGAATGTGCAACTGTTTTATCAGCCCAGTGCCGGTCCGGTGAGGACTGGGCTGACTTCAACAGGGCGATTCCAACCATACGGAATGTCCCGTGCTCGAACAAACGAGCACAGGAACGCGGAGGCAGGGCCATCCACTCTGGTGCCTCCGCCCGTCCCATACATTGGCCGGTCAACGTCACAACCCTCCGGAGGGATGATATCCGAGACGACGGCTGGCGCCGTCACAACACAAACAATCACAGAAGAAGCTGAGGTTCCAGTAAGTAGCCTTTACCGCTCTCATATTCCTCGTGTAACTGAATGGTCATTCGGCGTCAGGAGCCCAAGCAGACCAGGCGCCCCCACGGCCAGGGTCCAGCTCGCCTCTACCGCATCCCACCGCGGAAAGACGCATCCAAGCTGTGCGAGTGGGTGCAGGGGCGAAAGAAGCTCCCGGAAGTTCCAAGCCTTAACAAGGCTCTAGCGGGTAAGCACATATCCCATTTAGTGAAACGACGCACCTGACTCAATCGATTATGGTGCAGTTGCGGTTCGGATCATTCCAACGATCCGACCGTTGGTGAACCTACAACCATGCCTCTTCAAAGGACATGGCAAGCGGATCGCGGTAGGTTCGAAGAACGCCGACGATGAGTT